>JAQGAO010000750.1:0-29888 GCA_034697705.1 Ommatoiulus sabulosus | reverse complement strand
TCTGCCGACGGTTTTTGCCTGGCAGATTTTCTTGGTGCCAGCAGTTGACTGTACTTCCGTTTGGCCAATAGGATTACCAGATTTTTTGACCTAGATGTCAACGCGTGTAAAGGTCGGCAAACCAGTTCAAGTCACTTACTTACAGGCACAACTGCTGGCCTTAATCTACATGTTTGAGTTCCCCTAATGTAGCCATGGATTTGGAAGTTACGTCTTGGTCAACCTACGTGCAATGCTGTCGTTACCTGCAATTGATTTTAGAAAATGTCCGAGCTTTCTAATTTCCCCCCCCCCCTCCCCCCAAAAAAATGTGGTAAATAGCATCGTAATTGGAATTGGAACATTTAATGAATAAAATTATCAAATTAATGCGGACAACTTGTTAATTTAGACGGTTCATGTACTGTACTTGCAGTTCTAAATTTGGTTATGACAAATGTTGCAGTACTTCCCTCCAAAATCTAAATAGTATCGTAATTGGAACAATGAATGAAAATAACGAATAAACAATCTTCAAATAAAAGCCATGGATTTGGAAGTTCCTTAACGGACGACCTACTCCGATTTAAACAGCACATGTAATCCGTCCATGGCTGCTTTAAAAAAAATCTATTAATATATTACTATGACAACACTATCTCCAAAAATAGTACGAATCTGCATAGCATGAATGAGCGCACGTGTAAATGTACCGTTTTGTGGAGGAATGATTTCGTCTCCAGAGGTGGGCAAATGTAATCAGCATGTCATTACACGTCTCCAAGAACAATGGCCAGAATGGTAATTTTCTAATGACGCTCCACATATGGCCATTGTTCTCGTGTTGTGGGTAAAGTTGCAACAGCTTGCCCAACTCACTGGACGTTTTATATGAAGTTTCCAAGACAGTTGAGGATTTGGAGCTCATTTGACGGCATTTCCTTCAAAACTTATTTTCCGCCAAAATGCCTCAACAAAGCGCATTTCAAAAGCAATCTTCCAAGTCGGCCATGATGTTTTTGTCCAACTTCATTTCGAGCGCCGAGTAAATGCCAATTAACTTGAAATAGAAATTTGCCGTAGACGTTGCCCGAATATTTTTAGCTGGCTTTCGAGACGTCAGAATCGTTTCGGAGCTCATCTCTGATGGCTCCGGTTTTAACTTTTGCTTTCCCTAATGAGTTTCTTAAGACGAACTTGAAACCCGAATGATAATCAGGACGCAGAATCCAGCTCCAGGAATGCGTCCATCAGGGGAAAGTCCATGAAAATGAAACACACCCATTGAAAAACAAAGAAATTACAACTGGTTCCAGTTTCATAACAAATCTTTGGCGACGGTGACACATGTTCGATTTGTCCATCGACACCTTCCTCCAAAAAAAAAATTGGAAATCTGAACACTGTCCGTGAAAGAAACGGCCATGGTAACGTCGGATCGTATGATAATCAGGACGCAGAATCCAGCACCAGGAATGCATCCATCAAGGGGACAGTCCATGAAAATGAAACATCCATTGACAAACAAAGAGAAATTACAACTGCATGCATGGCTACAGTTTCATAAGAAATCTTTGGCGGACGGTGACACATGTTCGATCTGTCCAGGGACAACTTCCTCCAAAAAAATTGGAAAAATGAACACCGCATGCCCGTGAAAGAAACGGCCACGGTAACGTTGGATCGATTGGACCGAATGATAATCGGGACGCAGAACCCAGCACTAGGCATGCGTCCATCAGGGGAATGAGTCCAAGAAAATGAAAAACACACCCATTGAAAAACAAAGACTCTGAAATTACCAGTGATTACAGTTTCATAACAAATCTTTGGCGACGGTGGCACATGCTCGATTTGTCCATCGACACCTTCCTCCAAAAAAAAAAAAAATTGGAATTCTTAACAGTGCCCGTGAAAGAAACGGCCATGGTAACGTTGGCAGCCATCAACAATGGTCAGCTATTTCGGGTGAAAAGCGTTATTTCTTCTCTTTCCCCCTCCTGGCGCATGTTCTTAAGGTCACTCTTCGGCCGAAAAATGCTCCAAAACCGGATTTCTCATGGTCCGAGCACAGTTCGGTAATAGGATATCACATCCAGCGTGACTCGAGCTTGAACTGCGTGCATGTTTCGAACATGTGTGCACCCAGGTCGTTACAGCCGTTTTTGTTAACGAACCAATGAAACGTTCCTCCTGACTCAGGTTACTCGACCTAACGTTTCCAGAATGAAAAATTGGAACTCAATTTCCACAAGTGCCTCGCGCTTTTGTGCGAGCGGGGGGCTGTGGAAGTCGGCGCTGAACAGTTTCTCACGTTCGAGCGGTTCTGGCCATTATCTTCCCCTACAGTCTCCAAACTGACCAGCACGACATCGACAAGAAATAAATAGATTTAGAAATGCATTTCCTCCCGCGTAATACCCAACGCTGGATTAGCCTTGTCGGTAATCACAAGACGTAACCTATTGCGCTGGGAATTGAGCTTGCCTTTCTGCGACATCTGCCAAGAACATGCAGTTGCACGAAACAATGGGATGTTCAAGAGGTTATTGAAATAAAAATTGAACTTGTTACAAAATACCAAAATTGGATGTTCCAGAGGTTATTGAAAAAAATTGAACTTGTTACAAAATACCAAAATTTTAAAATGGGATGTTTTTTACGCAGTACATGTAATGCATTGCATTATAATGCTCCAGATTTAGTATTTTAGTGTACATGCACAGTTGTGAATAAGTCACTAAATTGAATAAGTTGTAAACATGGAAATATTTGGCAGTTTTCAACTGTATGGAATGCCGCTCCGCTTCTAAAAATGGAAACTGTAGAATTGGGTGTTCCAACCGTTATTGAAAAAAATGAACTTGTACCAAAATACCAAAATTTGGAACATTTATTACCAATAGATTCTGTTTTTCCGAAGTAATGTATTGCATTATGTTCCAGATTTAGCACTTTAGTGTACATGTACAGCCGTAATGCTAAATTCCACGCTTGAAAATTGATATTAAAAATTAATTATTTAAAATTTCAACTTCATTAGATAAATTCCATACTCGTGAGTAACCCTTACCCAAAGTAGGCGAGTGCATCTTACGTTTACTTGCTCAAAACAGTTCCATTCCCCCGTTTTTATTTTTGAAAAATTTGTAATTATTGAAATATTTGGCTGTTGAAAGGGATACGGAACGCCGCTCCGCTTCTAAAAAGAATTGGCTGTTTAAATTGTAACAAAATTTTGGACAATTTCCTACCAGAAGATTCTGTTTCTACGTCGTAATTCATCGCATTATGTTCCAGATTTAGTATTTTGTTGTTTCACACTTGCCACACTTCAAAATTGTGATTAAAAATGAATCTTTTAAAATTTCAACTTCATTAGATAAAAAAATATTACATAGCGTACTTGTCAGTAAGCCTTACCCAAAGTAGGTGAATGTTGCTTCTATTTGGTTTCATGAATCTAAGACGAAAAAACGGCAACCAACCACCTTTCTGTTTTGCGGTTAAAGGTTGTTAGTCACTAGTTAATACATGTACATGTAATAGCCATTACATGGTACAAATTCACGATTTTTCGTTTAAGCTTAGGTTTCTAGATTTAGTGCTAAATGTTATTCAAAATTAAGGAGGCGTTCCATAATACTATTAGGAAACTCATGCAAGTTAGCCACGTAAGTACATTTTCTTTCCTTTATTCACATAATATACCATAATTACAGTATATTCAAAACTATTTCGCCACAATGTTGACCAATGCATTTTCTAACAAATGTAAATTAACATTTTCGATTTCATTTATTCGCTCGAGTGTTGTTTTTCTTCAGAATTTACGCTGTTGTTTTCGTACAACAGATGTCTGAATGTAGTCTTTTTTTAAATCGGTATTTATGTGACTTTTCAACAGAATTATTTTCAATAACCAATGATAATCCTAAGACTCCGGTAAGTACAGTAGTTAGGATTAACACTACACTACACTGCGATTACACTGCACTACGTAAATGATAATCATATATAACATTCAGTAAGTTGATGTGAAAAATTATGAAATTTACGGTAGATAGGTAATGTACATCAACTAGTTCCTTTTTTTCGATCCCAAATTTTAATTTTAATACCGAATTGATTCGTAAACATGTCAACTGCACCTCACCCTGCACGTTGAAGCGCAACTGCAAAGCACTTGGAAAAATGTATTCCGAAAATGTCCGATGTTAGCTCTGCCCGAATATTTATTAGGAAACAACATCGCAGAACTGCAATTTTAGAAATTGAAAATGCAGCACCGTGCCCGGAGTTGAATGGCATCGTCCCAGAAGCTGGATTTGCCGGTGAATCACTCCAGAAAGTCGATGCACAACACTACACCGCGATTCAAAATGGCCGTTTTAGCGTTTGTTTTTGTTTCCGTTCGGCGCGGAGTTTTTGCCCCCCTGAATGACGTCGACTTTTTCGCAGCTTTGTGGGTTAAGTTTTCCTGACCAACTGTTCATTTTAAGTGCCTCGCACATCTGCCGCGTGGTTTATTGCCGCATAGAAGTTGTACTAGCGCCTAGCCACGCTCAATGAACCTCCCAGCTTGACAAACTTAACCCTTATAATAATAGGCAATTATTCGACGCCTGTTGTTTTCGTTCGATGGGGGCGCGCCGATGACGCCTTACGCCGAAATTTGCGTCCCGAAAACTCGGAAGCTGATTACAAGTTGTTGCTTTTTTTTTTTTAAAAAAAGTTGATAACTTCGTTGATTTTACGCACTATATAACGACTTTCTCGTTCATGTACAAGTAGTGTGCGTGCTGCTAAAACCTGAGGCGCACGAATGCGCTTATTGGCTCATTAAGGAGCCCTTCGTTAGAAAGGTGTAGCGCTTCGACACTAGCAATAGTTAGTTATCGATAAAAAAAATCAACTCGGAAGCGGATTCCCAAATTGTTGATTTTTTAAAATTTCATGATTTCTGTGTTTTTTGCGCATCTATCTAACGTCGATCTCATTCATATACAGTATACTGCACTTGCTGCTAAAACCCGAGTCGCACAAATGCGATCATTGCCTCATCAATGAGCCCTTCTTTAGAAAGGTGTGGCGCATCGTCATTAGCAACAGTTAGTTATCGGTAAAAAATCACCAGGTTTCATAACTTTATTACTTAAAAATCAATATTATTAAATTTTGGTCGAAGTTTTCTGGTAGGAACTGTGCTAAACGACGATGAAATAATGATGAAATTAAAAATGTGTACTGTACCTTACAAATACTAAATTGTTTAATATTTGCAGATGTTTTTTTGTATCCTGAGAATCAAAGTTGCCATATACTCTTAGAATTGGCCTGTCCCAAGCCTAAATAAATGTGAAATGGTCGGGAAAGCAATGGTAGTTAACTATATCCATTATAAACCTTTTGCAGAAATTCAGACCACTGCAAGCTTGTTATTCAACTCCAGGAATGTTCCATTATTAAACCCCCATGGTCGGTCAAGACTATGATATTTAGATTGACATATAGGAATGATGCAATCTGGAACGTGAAATGGATAATCACCATAATCATCACAAAATGGCGGGACATGCTATGATGACAATTTTCTAGACGTAACTGCCCGATTTTCTGGGCTCCCTCTCTCCCCTAATCAATGGACAATATTACGTACATGTACGAGGTGTTTACCCCTCTTCTCGGAGGGTCAAAATGCCCCAAAGCCCCCTTAGGCTCGATATAGAAGCAATTGACCAGCACAAGACCTGGCCCCATGTCGTCGCTTGCGGCCATGCGACCCTATTTTTGGTACGTTACATGTACCTAGTATGCAGCTTTTCATGATGAAACATGTGTGTTTGATGATCCAGGGTCTTCTTGTGAAACCTATTCGGAATTCCAGAAAGGTGTCAAATTTCTGCCTTGGAGGCTGCTCTGTTCTCAAGAAGGAATTCTGATGAAACATGCATGTTGTCACATGTTCAAATCTAGGCCACTTCAATACTGGCCCAGTGATTCCCAATTAGTGGACATTAAAAGAATCAAACCAATTTCCTGTTGTTTGTCAGGGTATGATTTGCGTAGCGGTGGCGTGTCGACATCTCTCCAGGTTCTTGTTATTGGTACATGTAAGCAACCCACGAAGAACCCGTCTAGTAATGAAAATGATGTCAAAATGAAGTCGGGCGCTGGCTTGTCGACGCCAATTACTCGCCGAAAGCTCAGAATTTTCCAGAAATTAAGAACACGTGCTGTAAAAATGATAGACCCTGCATTGTGTTTGAAATGCACCAACAACGTCCCGACAAATGTGCACCGGCATCAAGTTCCTTGCTGGCTTGTTCAAAACTTCAACCGTGTGGTCGGTTTCAGCTAGAACAAGATGGCGCCATTGTCGGTGAAACCACAAAGCCACTGAACAAACCTGTTGGAGTGTTGGATGAGCGGCCAACTAAGTGTTTTCACCTGAATGACATGCATTTATTTGATTTTGTTAAACCTACACTGTTTGTGCAATGTCTTTTGGTGGAACCTTGCGGAATACTCAGACTGAAGCTTTGCGAATCGTACTTTGGCGTGGTTAGGATATATTTAAAATTGTTTTAATCTATTCCAAAGATAAAATTTGCAAAATGTTCAACCGTTTTCGAGTAGAGGTTTGTAAAATTTTCAACAGTTTCCCAAGAGAAATTTGCACATTTTTCAACCTTTTCTGAGTTCAAATTTGCAAAATTTCCAACCTTTTTGAATACGAATTTCCAAAACTTTCAAAATATTCCCATGCTACTTTTGTAATCTTTTCAAAATTTTCCTGTGTTAACTTGGAAAAAAAAGTCACAATTGACATTAGTAAATTTTGAAAAATATTGAATATTGTCCAGTGTATTGCTTTTATAAAATCATTGGCATGTCAATTTTGACATGGTGATTGGTCAGGAAAATTTGTTTTAAAAATCTCGAATAGTCAGGGAATTTAAAGTAGATATTTCTGGGAGAACCCTGTGGGAAGTCTCCTGTACAAAAGGAATCCATTAATAAACCGTATGCAGTTACATATGGGGCTGCATGCATCACCTGATCTTGTCATTCAATGGTAGTGCCATATTTCATTGAAGTGGCTGCTTGGTAATTTAGTGGAAACAAAGAAAACCTCACAAATTCTTGAAACAAAGTGGATAATTTTTATTAATTATACTCAAATACAGAAGAAAAAAAACTTTCAACTTTGGCTGAAGGTTTTGTGAGTTTTTCAACGTGGCCTATTGTCCAATAAACTTGGGCATTCCAATATATTCTGGAATGTCTTGGGCGTGACTTGCACTTCTAGTTTCTCACCGGTGAAGGTTAGAGGTTTGTCGTCTTGGTCCCTTGGCTCAGTCAAAAATTGCCTAGGCGTCTGCTTCGATAAAATTTCATACGTTATCGTATCTGGTAAGTCTGGTCCTGTCTGGAAGAATCGAGAACCCCGGCATTTTGGTACTTTTAATTGTTTCAAATTGTCAGTTTGCTGAATGGCAGATCTAGAAACCACAGTTAGTTCTGGAAGAATTGAGAACCATCGCATTTTGGCATGGTAAGTTTGCTGAGTAGCCCAGGAAACCTTGTTAACTGCATGTTCACTATTTTGATATGGTTGCGGTTTTTCGAAACAAATGGCGTTGTTTTCATGACTAGTATACTATGGTCCATGTTTATTTCTGCTGTTGATTCAAACTTCAAAGTACGCTTGGAAACCATAAATTGTAAGATGCTGTAACTGGCGCGTGCTAACTCTTTCAGTCTTCGAAGATAAAATCGTTCATGTGCGTGTTTTTCAATAAACACATCTGGAGAATTGTGAAAACGCTCGTTTTTATAGTATTTCTGCGGTTTTACGCAGTACTGCTAGTCTAGCTGCTCGTCGTTGCTCCAGAATCACTAACAAACAACAGTCAACGAGCATTTTTTTAATGGCCACTTAATGTAAAATGAATTTTTGCAGAAATGCAAAAAAAAAGTCATTAAGTGTGGCTGAAATGAATATTGTGATTTGGATTCGATATTCAATGAGGCTGTTTGTTTGAAATGTCTGCGAGTGTGCCAACGAAGAAAAAAATGAGCAATGTTGCCAAACTGCTGGCTTTAACATTGGCTGATATTTCCCTAAATGCTGAGCAATCTTGCTCAACCTTAAGCATGACAGGAAATTAATGGATTTAATTAGTGGTGTCGAATCAAACAGCTGGCAGCTGAAGAAACAAGTAGTCATGATTATTTGTTTGAATCGTACATTGGACAGCCAGTGATAAGTTGGTAACACTGCCGTACCAAATGCAGTACACTGGTGGCAATGCAATCGCTACAGAACATCTATATTAGCTTGTATCCAAACAAAAACCCATGTTGTATATTGCATATTTTAAGAAGTTTCTAAACTTATTCATGCAAGATGCAAACTTGAATCGTACACTGGACAAGCAGTGATATTTCATAAGTTAGTAGCACTGCTGTGCGAAATGCAGTGCCCTGGTGGCGCTGCAATCTCTAAGAACAACCCATTAGCTTGTATATAAACAAAAACCCATGCTTTATATTGCTTAATTTAAGATGTTGCCAAAGTTATCCAATCAAGATGCAAAGTTATGCGCCTTGATATCAGAAACTACACGCATAATTGCAAAAATACACGCCTAGATTAGCACCAGCGCCATCTATGGTGCATTCTGTGCAAATGCTTGGCGCAAGGATAACAAGGCATGTCAAATTAGTATTTCCCATGGGTCTGCTGGGAAAGTTTTGAAATGTTGATTCTGGGCAAAATGATTAAAAGTGACTGACGTCTGTTTCTGTTTGTGCTAAACATAGACACAACTATGCTCCTTGATCTCAGAAAGCATAGTGTCACTTTCGCTTACGATACAGTGCATCTGATAAGGTGTCCAAACAAAGTAGTCACCGAAATCGCGTCAAAGTACATGTCTGGGTGCCCCACATCTGAAAATTCTTTCAAAACGTGTTTATGAAAAGACTACTTGTATCTAGGAGAAAAAAAAAACGTTTCACAATTGTTAAAATTGTAACGACACAATCGTAAATCGTATCTTGGAATATTGATTTCTCGAAAAGACAGTATTTTTTTGTATGTTGGAAAAAGTACAGCTAATGCAGTTGTGACATTTTTGGACGTTTGTTCAAAAGTGACATAACATTTCTTTGGGAAATATTCAAACAAGGCCAGAAAACCCGTGCTTGATATCGCGAGCATCACGTGACCATCGATGACGCCATTTCGAATTGTGTCCATCAGTTGGTGGAGAAGTTGGGAATGTCAAGAGGGTGTTAAACCCTGCGCCCGTATTCCTAAAAATTTCAAAACTAACTTATTTATATAAGCTACATGTACAGCATGTACTTCAAAACTAATCCGATTAGTATTTCACGAATTCGTATAACATTTCAGAAGTGACGCAACTCAAAAAAAAATTAATTATGAGGTAAAGCAAATCTGAAAATGGGGTTAAATGATCTGCGTTAAATAAATGTGACACAACTGTCATTTAGAAGAAACTATGGCAAGCTACGATGTGTCGTTTTTCCTGAATATACACGCAGAGTTTAGTTTTCTCGAATTATAACCGAACTTAAAATCCCATTCGTTTTACATGAATCCGCATCCTCACTTCAGAAGTGACACAACTCAATTTTTTTTAAATTACGAGATAATGCAAATCTGAAAATGGGGTTAAATGATCACGTTAAATAATATTGACATAACTGTTATTTAGCTGAAACTATGGCGAGCTAAGATGTGTCGTTTTTCCTGAATGTACACGTACATGTATAGAGGTTAGTTTTCTCGAATTATAAACGAACTTTGTCTTAATCCAGGCAGAAATTGAAAATTTTGAGTTGTTACTTCTGAGGGGGGAGATTGCTTCCAAAATTTCTAGGGTTATGAGGGCTTCACCACGTTCTTCTTAAAACCACAACATCGCCGTGTCCTGTAAATTCATCAAAAAAATCTCCGGTTCCATCTCAAACAAACATTCTGCGTAACAAACACATACATGTAGTTCTGGAAAAGTTACAGTACGTAAAAGACTGAAACATTGTTCAGTGGTTAGATAGAAACACGTTGATAAACGATGGAATATTTTTATCCCACCGCATACTCGAACCAGTAATTGAAACACTTTCCCCCTTTCGAACCGAAATATGTCTAAAATTATTAGCCCCCTCTTCCCCCACGGCACTTATGCATAATACGATTTGACTGGAATTACATCAACATGAGGGGGTACTCAGACCCGACTCATTTTCGGCGGGGTTGAAATCACGTGTTCAAAATTAAGCTCACTGGTTCAAAAAAGTCACCCGAGGTTATCAAACCAATGAACGCGTTCCTTTCGCCCACGTGACTTCACGACTGCCGAAAGTGCCGTTCGTACAGTTTCTGCCCGAGTACCCCTACTGGCTCTAGGTCTTTAGACGTGAACTCGCGCACCTGAATCTCCTCTCCGAGGGAGAAAAACCTTGAACATTTCAACCATGTTTACATTCTGCCAGATAGATTTAAGATTAGAAACAACAGAAGAAAGAAGAAGAAAAAAATGGCAGGAGATAAAAAGAGGGGGATGAAGGGGAGGGTTATGCTCACTTTTTTTAAAAGGTAATATCAATTACACCTTAGGGAATTTGGTGGGGTAATTTCAAAAAAAGGAGTCACTTTCTCCTCACAAATAGAAGAGCTTCATCAAGACGCCCGTGGAATATTAAGTACGAATCGCACACCAACGTCAAGATGTTTGGGAACGTGTTTACATATTTTTACATTTTAATATTCTCGCGCGTTTTCTTGAGCGGCTCGTCTGTTCATTCGTCTAGACACTTTGATTTTAATGACCGTTTGGGTCGAGAAAAAAAACATGCACCCCCATTGGGTTACCCTGTTAAAAACAGATTGATTACACGGTACCCCCAGACCTGGAAAACCTGGAAAAGTCAGGGAACTTGAAATTGTCTGGAAAAGTCAGGGAAGTCCAACGTATTCATGTTGTCACGATCCCAAATTATAATGCTTCTACGTGGTTTGCTCAGGGACCATTAAAAAATTTCCCAATCATGCAAATTTGCAAACTTTCGACAGTTTCCGAGGATAAATTTTTACCAGTTCCAGAGGACAAATTTTCAACATTTGCACCAGTTCCAGAAGACAAATTTGCAAAAAATTGCGAGCTTTCCGAAGACAAAATTGCAAAAATGTCCAAGTTTTCAGAGTACAAATTTTCAACAGTTTTCGAGTGCAAATTTGCAAAATGTTCAACAGTTTCCGAAGACAAATTTTAAAAATTTTCAGCATTTTCCCAAGTACAAATTTTCAACCTTTTCCGAGTACAATTTTAAATATTTTTCAAGTAAAAATTTGTAACCTTTTCGTAGTGCAAATTTGCTAAACTTTCTACATTTTCCGAATACAAAATTGTGAAATTTTTCCAAAAAAAAAAAAAAAAATGTAATGCTAATTTTGTAAACTTTTTAACACAGTGACATTATTTTAAAAAAAATGTAATTAGTTAATTTTGAAAAATCGTGGATAACATTGAAATTGTCATTGATCAGGGACATTTGTTTAAAAACCTGTAAAAGTCAAGGAAGTTGAATATGAAATTTCTGGGGGAACCCTGAGATTCATTAGCAAGGTGCACGCTGAACGTTTCGAAACCCAATTCAAGATGGCCGCCGACGTCGCAGTAACCCAGAAATCATCTCCGAAACAACATTTTTATGAAAACCGCAGCAGCTGTTCTGCGTGTTCGACGAATGTAACGGGGCTAAAAATTGCCGGGCTAAATTTGGCTCCGAATTTCCCCGAGTCGCCCCTGAAATACGGCGGAACTAAATTTGGGATGTACAGGGTGAGACGCGCTTTGCGGAAATGGAATGGCGCCGGAAGGGGGAGTAAGGTGGTAAGACCTAGCAGTGATGCCAGATATTTAGGGAGCAACTCCTGATGGTCATTCGAATGACTTGAGATTGAAGCTTTTTTAAGTCTGGATCTGGAGAAGACGTGTTTTATGTCTGAACTCCTTATCTCGTAGTACTTGTAGTGCTGTATTATGTATAATTCTGTGGACTTTCGAATATCCGGGATCGTTTGTAACGTTGCAATGTCATTGTTGGTGCAAGAAGGTCATGGTGGAAATTTGAATTTTTAGCAAAAAAATATGATTTTACATGTATATGACGATGAAATTGACCTATATACAAATGACCATCTCCTCCCTTGCCCCAATTTAAAATATAATTACGTTTTACTAAAAAATTATGATTTTTCCAAAAATCTATAGTTTTATCAAATCTATTTTTCTCAAACGATGATACATTTTTTTTCCCAAAAGAAAAAAAAAACGACAATTTATTCTAATGATAGAATTTCTTCTGAAACATTTCACAATTAATTGTTGAAAGGCTCTTTAGAGGACCATAATAAGACCTTAATTAAGACCATATAAAATTGTCTAAATATCACCGTTTTTCACATAAAATATACTTTCTAAAAAATTAGTGATTTTCCAATAAAACTATATAGTCTTTTCAAATAAAAAGGATTTTTATCAAAGCTTAACATGTACATTTTTCTCCATAAATCATTTTTTAAGCCACATTATACGGCATTTTTCCTTAAAAAATTTTCCTTAAAAAAAATACGCTTTTCTAAAAAAAAAAAAAAAAACAACGAGAGTATATTCATTGCTATCAGGAAATCCTTAGACATAGTTTATCATAAAATGTTATCAAAGCTTTACAATTTTTTCCACAAAAAACCGACAGTTTTTTAAACGACGTTCAATACAGACGATAAAATTATCAGGTTTTCCTTTAAAAAAAATACTTTTTCTTCAACATAAAAATAAATATCCAATTTTTCCACAAAAAAATAGGATAGATCAAAAAATCCAACAACAGTTTTTCCCCCAAAAAATAACGACAGTTTAATTCAATGTTAGGATTTGTATAAAAAAATCAATTAATTATTATTAATTAATTTGATGATACACAGTAGCATAAGTTTGTAATGGGTTAAAACCACTACTATAGCCATGGGAAATTCACATTTTTAAATTACGCAAGTGTCAGTTCATGCTTTAAAATTCTCATTTTTTACCTGGTGTTGCCTATATTGATCCCTAGATGTCGCTTTTTTTAAATCACCTGGATTTCAAAAAGCGCCATCTAGGGGTCAATATACGCAATGCCGGGAGAAAAATGAAGTCAAAATTAATGGCAATGATAATCTCTCAGGTTTCAAGCCACTAGAAAACGAATGTCCACGAAGTAGCAGTTGTAGATCTGTCTCCGTTATTCCGAGCAACACATTTGTATCCGTCATTATGCCACATTCAACATTTGTGTCGCTCAGCGTTAACGAATTCGGTCATAGCGTCTGTTCACCCAGACCTTGCGCGGCCTCGGCATATTTAATCATTTGCTCAGACGGTGAACACTTAACGTGGACGTGTCTATTCAGAGTTGAATGCGTCTATCAACACATCTTAGCCCACGACGTGACTGAAAACACAAGTATTACTCGAGTCAAATAAAAAAAAAGCGCGACAAAAACTGATCCAATTTGAGTATGTTTATAGCGCGGCAAAACGCTTTCACGAACTCAGAAAATAGTCCGGCGCAGGATGTGCATAATTTATTTTGGACACGCGCATTTCCAAAGCAATAATTATGAAGTAACATTCCAAAATTCCAAAAATTGAAAACACGTTTATCAATTCCTAAAATCAATTGAAAGCTTAAACGTACATTCATAAGAAAACGTTCCTTTTGGGGGGTTGTATTCCTCCGCCATATTAAGCCAGTGATCCGTTGTGGGCGTTTTTGGAAGATAGTTTTAGGTAGAAACTGAAATACTTTCAATAACATTTTTTGTCCGTTAGTCACGTGTCTATAGCTATGGGAAATTCACATTTTTAAATTACGCAAGTGTCAGTTTATGCTTAAAAAGTTAATTTTTTACCTGGTGTTGCTTATATTGCTCCCTAGATGTCGTTTTTTTAAAATCACCGGGACTTAAAAAAAGCGCCATCTAGGGGTCAATATACGCAATTCCGGGTGAAAAATGAAGTTTTAATTATACAAGTATAATAACACGTGAGGAATTTGAAATGTAAAATTAACAATTACTAGTTATTTACCTTAATCGTTTACTATAAAAAATGGATAATTTTGAGTATGGATCAAAGAATGCGTCAGTTCTTGTTCTGTCTGCTCGTTTTTTTGTTGTTGCCTAAAATTAGCGTTTTATGTGATTTTATGAATTTACTAAATTTTACGATTGCATCGAATCTAATGACGAAAATGCAAAAACTACTTGAGATGGACTAGTGAGGCAAGTTCAAAAATGTAAGTTACTTTTCTGTCTGTCAATTTTCGCCCTAAATTGACTACATTTTATTTGATTTCACGAGTTTATTAATTTGGTCCAAAATGCACCATTCTGCAAGATTGCAAGAACCGAACGAAACAATGACAAGTTTCGGTGCAATGACTCATCGTTGCACGGATGCTCGTAACCATGAACGATAGACGCGATTTCCCATATTGATCGGAAACGCGGCCATCACGTGATTGGGCAGTGCTGAAGCTGTCCGTACTGAAATCTGCATACGCATTCGTGAGTCAGGCTTGCCTTTTAGGGGCTGGGTAATGCAATCTCACGTCATGTTCGCAATAGCCAAAAGACGTCCTTTTGTGTTGACTCCAAAAAAAAGTGGAGGTATAGCAGACGAAAAGGTCACGTAAGGTATAGGGCCAACAGCCTGATACTGTCGTCGCACTCTACAACAGGTGTGGGGTGAAACGCGCCATCGAGGGTAAAGTCTGCTTTTCTCTTTTGAACCAGGGTTCTTTTCATGGACAAAAAACCTAGGTCCAGAGCAAAAGGTCCCATGCATCACACGCTACAGGTTATGGCAAGGAGGTCAGCCATTTATTTCTATATTGAAAACTCAGGCGAGGAGGGGTGGCGTTTACTTTAAAAACTGTCCCATGAAAGGTCGTTGAATAACTTTTTTTTTTCCATGTATTTTTAGATCCTTTTCTATGGGACGGAAAAAAGTCCTTTTGTTTACTTTCAAAAGCCGTGCATTCGACGGAAAAATCCGAAGACAGCCCTAAACAAAAAGGTCTCCCAATATATTAGAATCAAGCAATAATTTGGATAGAATTGGCAATTTTCGTGACGTTTCAGACGCGTCCAAAGATTAGCGCCAAAAGTCCGTGGCTGGCAGACACAAAGGACAGTAATTTGGATGAAACGCGTCGTTTATTGCCCAAGTGCGATGTGAGAAAACACGCTCGGAAGTGGTTCATTTTCTCATAACGTCTACAAGAAGATTGTCCTTGTGTATCTTGCACGCATGAATGCACTATCCTCGATGGCATTGGTGGACTGCGATGCTCTCGAGTCGTTGAACAGGCTTCTGGTCGGCCAAGAACAATTATGAAAGCAGACACTTCTTCAAAGTTCAAACTACGCCAAAGCTGTCAGACGTACATGAGTGGATCGAACACACAATATGGCCGATTTTGTCATGTTATTCCCCAAAATGTAGTTGAGGAAATTTGAAGACAAGCATTTAGTGAGATGGCATCTCCGTCCTGCAAACAACTATCCAGTTTAATGGTAATCAATTTTGATCATGTGTGCATCTTTGCCCTTGTTTCACATTTGAAAATTGACCAAGAACAATGAAAGCAGACATTCCTTCAAACTACGCCAAGGCTGTCAGACATAAATGGATCGAGACCACATTATGGCCGATTTTGTCATTTTATTCCCCAAAAAGTAGTTGAGCAAATTTGAAGACGAGCATTTGGTGAGATGGCCTGCAGAATGCCACATTCAAAACTGACATACATGTACCTTGAAGCAAATATGGCGATGTTTGTTACGTAGGTATTGTTTTGTTGAAAATCTTTATACCAGAAAAGTTTGATTGCATGCACTTGATGATTTGCACCCTGCCACGTTCTAAGCACTTGTTTCGTATTTGATGGACTGCAATTAGAATCCGAGTTTAAATTGGAATCCAAAATTTTTCCTTATTTGGCTATTTTAGTTAGTTGGCAATTCGATTTTGGGTGGATGTTCAAACAACGTCCAATTTAATAGGTGTCAATTCTGATCATGCGTGAATCTTTGCACTTGTTTCACATTTGAAGTTCAGTATACTAGGTTGCAGACAACCAGTTTTAGTTTGGATTTGAATTCAATTCTAATTCAGTCAGTTGACAGTTAGATTTTAGTCAGTGTGGATGGTTTTTTTGTCTCCGTCCAATCAATGTACTATCCAGTAAGTTCAACAGTTGTAAGTTTTAATCATGATACCATTAAGGTAAATTAAACAACGTTATCATAACCAACAGGTATACATTTTTAAGCAACTGCTCTTGGCTATATAAACTTGACTGAAAACTGCAGAGCGATGATAGTCTTTGTTGCCTTCCCTATAGCTCCAATGAGAGAAGCAACTCTGACAATGTTCAGTAGTCACATGCAGCCTGCAACTGTTTCCAGATATATTGTTGTTGATAATTCCCCGTGTGTAGGGACAAAATTCCTTTGCATATATGTTTCCAGCTATTTCTCTATATTAGAAAATGATCCTGTTCTGAGCAACTTATCTCTGGAAAGAAACTGACGTCACTGGTGTTTTTACAGTCATGCACAAAAGTTTCTTTCGGCTGGATAGCCAATCAGGAAAGATGTCATGGGTTATATGTCATCATTTCCCTTTGAAGCAGTGCTGACATCTACCGTATTATTAGGGATATATTCTGAAAGCATCGCCTCCTGTATGCCGCACTTCTGCAATTTATTTTCGGTTATATCTGTATTTCCAGAATAGAAAATGATCCTATTCTTAGCAACTTATTTCTGGAAAGAAATTGACGTCACTGGTGGTTTTACAGTGATGCACAAAAGTTTCAGTCTGTTGGATAGCCAATCAGGAAAGACGTCATAGGATGGAATAAAAGCAGTGCCGTCATCTCTACCGTATAGGGATATATTCTGAAAATGTCTCCCCAAGTGTGCGGCAACAGGAAATTGTTTCAGGTGAAATAACCTTCCTCGTCTGCTGGCAAATCCCGTTGTGCCTTCCGATGTCCATTCTTCAGTGCTTTGGAAGTCAGCCGTTGGCCCAACGCTGCCCTTTGAACTACCCTTTATTTGAATCGCCATAATGTGACCCTCGCGTGTGCTCCTTTTCACTTCTGCTCGTGTTCTAAACCCTCCTGAATTAGGTGCATCTTTTCTCTTTTTACTTCCCCTTCCCCATATTTTGTATATTTATATTGGTCAAGGGTGTGAGTTGCCCCTTGGATCTCCCTCGCCATGCCCTCGTGCCTGCGTGCTCGGTGGAACCCCTTCACGCGGGGTCTTCCCCGCCAGCGACCTCCCCAAGGTCAGCTCGTGGTGGGCGATCCATCAGGTGGCGTTAACGCGCGATTTCTTAGCTAATTTGGCAAAAATGGCGTCATCTTCTCGGCTCCCCTCCCCCCTTTACCTCTTTTTTTTTTGGTCATTTGTTGATAAATTCCTATAAAAGACAATCGACATTCCTGAATATGGTCTCCCCCTTCTTGGGCTCCCCTCTCTCGTCCCCACCTAGTTGCCTATTTTTTTATCTCCTCCATTCCCTCACCCTTCTCTTTTTGACCATTCACACTGTCTCCCCCCTCCCCGGCCACCCCACCCTCGAAATGGAGCCAGGAGTGGGTCCTCCCCCACTTTCTCCCCCTCCGAAAATCTTCCGTCTCCCCCTTCGCACTTTTTCACTTCCGGGATGGAATAGCGCGTACTACGGCAACGTCCACGTGTGGGGGAATCCCCCTGCACCGCACGCACCACGTGGATTACTATTGGGGGAGATCCTCAGGGGGCGCTGCTTATTAGGGGAGCCTCCGCGAAACATGACTGTACTACAAACCACCGATGTTCATTTCCACCTGTGGCGTCGAATGCGGAAAATAGGTGCACCCCATTTTTGGGGGAAGACGCATCCAGAGGGCGCCGCAGCCAAGATCTCAGTATTCGTACTCGATGGAATGTTTGAGATCGCCAGGCGCATTATGGGAACTTGCCCTGATGTTTCGAAACATACTCTTCTTTGCACATGTCCATGCACGTTGCCTGCCTTCATCTTAAAACTAGCCATGGTGAAGCTGAAGTTACACTGAGGTAAAGGGTACTCAGATAGAAGCTTTGCGAATAGCACTTTGGCGGCCGTGAAGTCACGTGTCGAAAAACCGACACCGCTAATTGGGTTTAGAAGATTCTGGTTTGCTAGGTAATCGGCTTATTGCCGTTTTCAAGCCAGTTAATGCATAACGTTTGCACACGTGACTTCACGACTACCAAAATTCGATTCGAAAAGCTTCTATATGAGGGGGTCGCTATATCAGTTTTACATACACTGTTTTTCGATTGTTGTAAAGCGTTGCAACATCCTGTAAAGTTGACTATCCTACAGCTGGCTAGATTTCAACTCCTTAGAAGGTATGCTGCAGAAGGAATCAGGATTACAGCATATTTCAACTGAAACTAGGAATTGCTTCAGTTGAAATAAAACCAGGGTTGTTACTGACCTGGAAAGCCAGGGAAAGTCCAGATTTAAGCGATTTGTCAGTGAAATTAGTAGTAAAACTGCAGTGTTAAACTCAAATCAAGGATTTTACAGACACGATAACTGGTCACGCTGCCCATGATGAAATTAAACGAGCTGTCTGGCATCATTGCTCCAAGTGGCAGAAAAGAACACCCACCTGTATCTATATTTAAAAACTTTCCAAATCTAAATTTAAAACAGTTTTGAAAACTTTCTGTTAGACGGGTGCATGATCTGAAGGTTAGGAGATCGATTCCCTCAACAGAGGACTTTCTTGTTTATTATTTTTAGTTTGGATTCCAAGGAATATACAAGTAATTCATTACTGATTCCCAGTTTCAGTAATTTGAAGTCAATTGTAGTAACTTCAATAAGCAATTTAAAAAAAAATACGAGCAGCTGCTTTTTTTTTGACAAGCAACTGACTTTGACGCAGAATTGAATTGAATTGAACTGTTTGATGGGGCCAGGTGCATTATGTGTAATGTCCTTTATCAGGGGGTCACATTGGAAGCTGACGTCACGTGATTCTGGTTTTATTATGAAATTGAATTGGTGGATTCCCTCAACAGAGGACGTTCTAATTGTTTATTATTTTTAGTTTGGATTCCCAGGAATATAATGTGCAATTCATTACTGATTCCCAGTTTCAGTAATTTGAAGTCAATTGTAGTTAACTTCAAAAAGCACTTTTAAGAAAAAGTACGAGCAGCTGCTGTTTTTTGACAAGCAACTGACTTTGACACAGAATTGAATTGAATTGAACTGTTTGATGGGGCCAGGTGCATTGTGGGTAGTGTCCATTCTCAGGGGTCACATTGGAAGCTGACGTCACTCGATCTGGTCTTGTTATGAAATTGAATTGGTGGTGCATGCACACGACCGTCATTTTTTTTTGTCCATTAGCCCCTGCTGGCGAGGGATGACACGCAGGAAATGCGCCTGTAGTCGAAGATTGGCAACATCCGGTGGGAAAGCGCCACCGATGATTTTACGTCGTGTAAAATCATCCTTAGATTCTTAACATAAATTCAACCTCCTAAATATGTTAAACGTTCTACGTATACCGTAACCTATATATAGCGCTTGGTGTTCAGTCGGCTTTTGACCGTGGACTAATGCGAAGAGATGGATTGAAAATCAATATTCCAGAAGAATCCATTTTGATTTGAACGTTGCATGGGAAGGATATAGGCGCCGACTTAGTATGCGAACTCACGCGTGAATGGACGAGACCGTGCAAATGAATGCTCGCGGAGCGCCATCTGGCTCGAGGAGAAGACTCGTTGCGGCGTTAGTCATCGCAGATTGCACGCATGAGCAGAAGTAGTGAATGCATGTACGCCATCATGGCGGATCAAAAAACCGGGATAAACCGATGCGTAGTTCAGTACTAATTTTCACATTCAATCGAGCGTGGGGATTTAAAACTATTTTCATTTTTATCTTTTCTGTTCGATTTAGCTCAAGTATAGTTTAGCGATTGTCGAATTAATAATGATGGAAATTTTGGAAGTAACTCATGATGTAATTATATTACTTGATGGAAATAATTTTTAACTCGTGTACATTTGCGTCATGGATCATTTGTGCAATGATTTGTGCATTTTCAGCATTCTGTTCGATTTAGCTCAAGTATGGTTTAGCAATTGTCGAATATACTAATTCTGGAAATTTTGGAAGCAATTACTCATGACGTAAATAACAATTGATGGAGATGATTTTTTTAACTAATGTACATTTGTGTCATGGGTCATTTGTGAATATGATTTGCGCATTTTCACCGTTAGTTTAAATATATATATATATATATTTATCAAAATGGAGGAAAAACAGGGTTCCCCCAGAAATTTCATTTTCAACTTCCCATACTTTTCTAGGTTTTTTTTAAAAAAAAATTCCCTGATCAATGACAATGTCAAAAATTGATATTTTGCAAAATCGACACAGGAAACTATTTTGCAAAACTTACTTATGATAATTTTGAAAATTAACGTAGAAAAATAAATTTTTTTTGTTGATAATTTGACAATTTTGTATTCGGAAAATGTAGAAAGTTTTTGTAAATTTGTCCTCGGAAAATGTTTAAAATTTGTACTCGGAAAACCTGGAGAATTTCGCCAAAGTCAAGGCTACATCTTTGACATCACTTTAAACAAAAACTCCGTCCTCAAAGCTGACGGGGGACGCTCATAAATAAATAAGGCGACGCCTCATTCACTGCATGCAACAATCGCCGATATTCGTAAAGCGCTTCTGTCAGAGGAGCCCTGCTTAAATAGCTCTTGAGGGAACGACATGACAGCAACGTAGACAGTGCTGTGTTTACAATACTCTTCCAAGTCAAGCCCACATCTTTGACATCACTTTGAACAAACTCCGTCCTCAAAGCTCAGCTGACGGCCGGGGGACGTTCATAAATTTAAAGGCGGCGCCTCGTTCGCTGTGCAACAACCAACGCCACATAACAAAATGTTAAGCACGTGTACAAGGAACATTGATTTTCCAGCCAGTTCCTCCTCTGGATTTCCCCTCGTGTCATCGATCTTGACATTGATTTCGATGGCCTACTTTCCTGCCCTTCTCAAGGGGTTAGCACCGAAGGCGACACCCTGGAAGATGCGCTACCGTTTTTCGTCCGTCGTCATCGTTGTTGTTGTTGTTGTTGTTGAACACTCTTCTTCAAATAATTACCCCCTTTCCAGAAAACTCCCCCTCTCCTTTTGTTTCCCTCGTTTGCGGTTCCCCTTTAAACAAACCATTTCATCTCTCTTTAACTCTTTCGCTCAGTGCAAGTGCACCCGCTACCAACATCGCGTTTTAACGGTCTGACAAGGTCAAAGACATTGCTTTTTCCCTTTAACTCTCTCGCTCTCCCATTAGGGGGTCTTCCCTCCCGTTTCCACATTAGCCTACTTTTCCCTCGGACGTTTTTTTTTCTTCCCAGAAGTAATAAACACTGCGCGGAATAATACAATCGCCGACACAAGTTCTCGTTGTCATTTTTCTTGGACGTCGGAGGACTGCGAGGGCAATTGATGGAGCGATCTTGGGCCACGGGACATCAACGCCGTTCTTGGGTCCGCTTCCAGAGCCCTTTCTGTCAATGGGGTGTGTTGCTGGTGACGGCCGCGTGTGAAGAGATTTTTGGTCCGCCCCCCACGTGTATGCACGTCGTCTGCTACTTCATTGGGTTGATAGATATTCTTCGAAATTTACTTTTATTTATTTTTTTTTTGGGGGGGGGGGGGGGAATATTTCAGTATTTTTGAATTTTGCGAGTAATCAATATAAAATCGAGTGTTTACGATTCCTCTCATAATGCAAAAATACTTAAATATGGACAAACAAAATTTGAAAATAAAAGTCAAATTCGAAGAATAACTATCAATTACCCAATGAAGTAGCAGACGCCGTGGGGCTAAAAATGCTGCGGACAAAAATTGTCTTCACATGGGTACTCAAATATAACTACGTAATACTGCTGACCCTCACTTTGAGATTGGAGCTCCGTGATTGGCTCGACCAGCTATAGAGACCGTTGCAGAAATGAAGGGGAAAGTCGTGGGGTAGAGCTGCCCTGCATAAAATTCGCAACTAGGGGTCACTAACGTTGTCAGCTTTCATTGTAAATCACGTAGCTAGGTGTCAGAAACCGTCTCCTATAATCGGACCTACTGACCAAATTTGTTGACTTTCAAACAAATTGACTTAACCGCTTAACTCTAACGCGCATGCGCTGTCTAATTGGGCCAGATGGTGGTTTACCCCAACTGCAAAACTGAAGTATGTTTGATTACCCCTGCTGATTGAGGATGGAAATTATGTACAAATTGTACATAACCGTGTACTCGAGATCGGTCTCAAGCTCGGCTATACCGCGGTATCGTAATACGGATCGTGTAAGGGGTACTCAAGCAATCATCGCAGATCAGGCTTTGGCAGTCGCAGTCTCCGGTGCGAACGGAAGGCATAATAATCTGGTTAGAAAAAGGCAATCGCATTTTACGAATTTTTTGAACCAATTAGCGTATTGCATTTTAACACGTGACTTCGATCACGACTGTCAACGTGAAATCTGCGAAGTTTTTGTACGAGTACAGCGTACATGTACTCCTATTGTGCCGTTGATGCTTGCTCAATTTACTTCATCGAATTTCAAACCTAAACCGTTCAAACAAAGTCCTTTTTAAAAAATTCTTTCTTGAGATCGGTCTCATGTTCAGGCATGACGCAAACTTGCGTAATCCCTTTCAATTAGTAGCCTTTTTTAATTTATGAGGTTAGGAATTCACGCATGTGCACTCATACCTTTTATGGAAAGTCGTCTTGCACATTGACAGGTATGGAAGGTCAGCTTGTTCAATCGAGACTTTCAGCTTGATACGTCATCTACTCCCTATAGTCCCCATTGAGTGATTGATTGGTTGGTTGTGGCTTTTTCCCTATTGATACAATCAATTGAGATTTTGTCTTCGGATATGGCCCCTATCGGATAGTGCAACTTCAAAAGGTCTAAGCTTACAGAATATTGACCGTTCACTGGCTAGATCATCTGGTCATATATGAAAATCACGATACAATGATCCCAAAAATAAATTGAAAACTGTTCAACGTGTGCGGGGAATTTTGATTCAATTTGAGTTCAATCCATGCAATTCAGGAATTCCAGGGTCACATTTGATCTACGATATGGGCTTTCATCTTGGAAGATTTGTTGGAATTTACCTATTGTTTACGGCTACGTGGTTCCCCTTTAATTGGTTATTTTACGACAAGTAAAAGTTGTCGTAAGCCTGCAGGAATAAAAATCTTCAAAATCTTACCCCCCGTCTCTCGTGTTATGTAACAATGGTTCCTTGTTGTCTCTCTGACTCAACGTCCTTCCTTACAATGAAAAATCCGCCATAAAAAACAAAGGATATGCTTCAATTCTGCCTGCGTGAGCTATTTATGCCCTCTAAAAATAGGCCTGGAAAAGCTACTAAACATATGATCTTACACATAAAAGAACAAAAACTTCAATTTCTATCGAGATTAACGTCATCCGAAGGGAATTAGCTGTTCATGGGTCTTGGACCGGATGCTTCGCGTGCAGGTGCAAGATGGCGCTTTAGTTGTTTAGTTTTCTTTGTACATATACTTTTACAAACTTTATTAATTGTAATTCATGTACATGATTGTAACACTGAATAGCCCAACTTGGATTCACGCCTATATACCATATCAATTTGGATATTTTGGCGCCCTGTTTCACAAGATTTGAGTAAGGACCACCTATACGTAGTTCAAATTTCAAAGTGTGTGATTTTTGTATGCAAATTTGTTTATGATGCGTGTTGTCATCGTTTGCTTCCCTCAATAATTCGCGTATACCAGATCAATTTGGCGCCCTGTCTCACAAAATTGGTATCAAGACGACCTGCCATACCTGTTTCAAATTTCAAAGATTGTGATTTTTGTAGGGAAATTCTTTTATGATACGCGTCGTATTTTCGATACCCACTATTTCGGAGAAAAAATGGGAAAGAAGAGTTGCCCACATTGAAAAGAAATGCATTTCAAAATCCATTTTGGGTTATTAAAATACATTTTTGAAGTGCGTTTTCAAAATGTATTGTTATCGAAGCGTTTCAAAATGAATTTTAAAGGCATGTGCATGTGTTCCAATCGAAACATTTTCGAATGTATTTTTGAAATACATTTCCTTTCATGCAACCCACATTTTCAAAATGCATTTGAAAATATATGTTGCCCACATTGAAAAGAAGTGCATTTAAAAATACATTTGAGAATACATATAGATTGGAACACATGTAACGCATTCTGAAAATATTGTAGAATGGGACGTTGTAATGCATTCTGAAAATACATGTTGAAATGCATGCATCGACAAGAATACATTTTGCAATGTATTGCAATGTTCCAATCTTTACATATTTTCAAATATGCATCGGGAAAATACATTTTGAAATGCATCGTCGAGAATGCAATGACGAAAGTACAGTTTCAAAATGCATTTCACGTAGTGTTGTTCCAATCCACACGTATTTTCAAATGTTTACACATGTAGAAATGTAATTCTCTCCAATGTGCGCATGCTCCATGAGCAAATCATATATATACATGTACAAATAGGATTAGAACTGGATGAAATTTTCCGATTTCCATCAAGTATTTGCAGTAAAAATGTATGTCAGTTAAATTTGGATATATTTTCATAGTGGACTTTTCCGAAGCCATGTCACGTTACCGCTTTTAGCATTTTTTGAAAGATGCATTTTGCGCTTCGAAATGTCAACGTAAGTGGAACAAACGTAAAGAAACGTCTGTCAAAACTGTCTTTGGTAGGAACTTAGCAAAAGGAAACGATTTTAGGGTTGCGTTTTTTCAAAACGAAACTTTACATCATTTTGAAACCAAGTAACCCGAAATGTTCCATTGTCAGCACACACAAAATATGGCACTACAATTATGCCAAAATTGCTCCAGGCTGACCGGAATCGAGCCATTCATCGCCTCTTCATTGTCGCATTTCAATGACATTACGGAGGACATAAACGACTTTTCTGTTAAAAATGGAGTCATTTTTGTCATTATGGTCGTGCATAATTTATAAAAAGCACATTTTAATTACCTCATCCATATGGACCGTTAGGAGCGGCCCACCTGCAGCACTGAAAAGTACATAACGTGCATGGGAGCGGCTAAGTCCAAAATAGATGGCGCTTCGGATCTGGTTAAATGCAGGGCTTTAATTGACCGGAAATACACCCTCTCCGCGTGTGCGTGCATGCATGTGTTATTTGGCAAGTTTTGCCTTTCACCGTAAACTCACTGTCCATATGGCATCTGGCGCTGTTTGGTCAAAAACCTAATCCTAATCCTTGGAATTAACAAAAAGGAAGGTTGAATTTGAACGAAACTCAGCAGATGTTGCTCGCAGGCTGTATGGTTAGTTGCCCAGTTTTCAATGCGCCAAAAGTAGCCATTAGTTGTGGAGATTATTCTACCGATTATACATTACCCACTGTCAAGAATTGCATGCAGTATATTCGCACAAAGAAAGGTCAAGAAACTGGAAATGTTACGATCAATATTTGTAATTTTTCAACTTTAATCCTTTTAGAATCAGCGCTTGGATTCTTCCCTAAAGTCAATGAAATTTATAGGCTACTGTTTGTTTCACTCTGGAAATCTAGCTCTTGGTCAGTTTTTAATTAATGGGAATTTCAGTTTTAAAAAATGCATTTATAGATACATTTTAAATATACATGTAATTACATTGGTCCAAATGTAGTTAAAATGAGAGTACTCATACATATGCTTTACGAATAGCACTTTTGTTCATTGTGAAGTCATATGTGCGAAGTCGACACGCTACATCTAATTGTTTTTTTTTTTTTTTTTCAAAAATCGCTGTTTTTAAACTAATTAATGCATTCTTTTTGCACACGTGACCTTACGGCTGCCAAAAGTGCAATTCGTAAAGCTTCTTTCTGATTATCCCTAATATATTTTAGATGTGGGTTGTCTAAATAATGTTCTCCGCTTCAACCAAACGAGTTGTCTTCCTAGAGAAAAATTCTAATTGAGGAAATGTGAGGTTTTCTAGAATTTCATTTTTATGAAAGTAAATTTAAGTAAATTTACCCAAAGTGCTAATTAGAAGTTGGAGCACAGTATACATGTACGGCTGGAGTTTTACTATTGCGCCATTCATCACTCACCGTGCCAAATTGTGTACGTGCAAGTGCGCAATTTTCGAATGGCCCCTGAAGTCTATCCAGTTTTCAAGAGTAGGCCTACGTGTGATGTTTGTGGTTTACATTTTTTTTTCTCCCTCATTTTATTTTCTCAGGAAGTTCTGGGGGCAGCTGGTTTACTTCCCGCAACTGGGGTCTAATGACACGGTTTAGTCCTATATATTACATGGTCCCTTTTTTGCTTCCTCCAATCAGGATGCGGGAATCTTGGGCGTGTTTTTCTAGCGGCTATTCTGTTGCAAGTTTTTCTGTTTTTTATTTAAAGATGGCAACATTTGTCCGTCTACGGGACCCATTTCTGAACTTGGTTAGCCATTTGGTCTCCCAGACCTTAATGAGCTGCCCGTTTTAAACAGATTGCACATCAGTCAAGTTTAACAGGGTCAACCAGTGATAGATACCGGTCGAAGATACTGTGGTTTTAGGCATAAAATTAAAATACTTTCAAACAAACAAACAAAAAATGTAGATAACGAAGGGAAATAATTAGGAAATGTGAATTTCACATTTATGAATTATTTTTATATTTATTTTAAGAAGCAACATCTAGGGATCAATGGGCACATCTGCCACTATACCCTGAGACGCACCTATGCGCTTATTGGCTCACTAGAGAGCCCTCCGTTAGAAAGGAGTGAATCATCATCACATTTTAAAATGTGAAATTCACAAGTCCTATTTAATTACCGTATAGTTAAAAACTTTGTTGAAAATATATCAAATTATGCATAAAACTATGTAAGCCATAATTTAAAATTGTGTACAACAAAATATTAAAATATTTTAGACGAATCCTATTTTTAAGTGTAATTTGGAAAAGTAATTAGAACCACTTAACCGAAGACTATTTATCCACATGTTACATTACATGTACCTGTAACACGTGATGGGCTACTAAAACGTCCTAAGTCATTTTTCTCCTTAAAATGTACATGTAAATGCAACTATCTATGTAGGCTTATGAACACTAATTTTAACATATATACAGTATATATATATATACTCTATTTTAGGTATTTTTAGGGTTCTGTGAAATTTTAAAGCAAACAAAAACGATCCAAGTCCCTGAATTAATCACCTGTTTAGTTTGTTTTAATTTTTCTGAAAGCAAACTAACTGGTTCTAAGCTTGTAAAAATTATAATGCACAGTATTGCGCACTCTAGGATTGTCCTAATATTCTTCATAAAATGTTGCCCTATGAAAAAGACCAGAATTTGTAATTGCTTTATAAACAGTGGTGTTTGTGAGACACGTTTGAACTAGTGTCTTTTTTTTTAATCCAATCTCGGAATCTCCCGAAGGCAAACTATAAAAATTTCAAGTATGGCATTTTTAAAATTAAAAATCCGAGTTTCGAAATAAATAAAATAAAAAAAAGCGAAAACAACAGGATTTGTTATCGAAATCTGATATATTTTGGGAAAATTTTCAAATTGACCTACTAAGTGCAAGTTTATTTTTGCCGTTTCCAAGAACTAGGGGGGCGATAACTTAGGACGTTTTAGTAGCCCCGCATTCAGATTAATGTTCCGAGGCACCTGCCATATCATTTACTTCTTTTCTTGGGCATTGATAGCGTGAGATCAACACGCAAAGATGATCTAAGTTCCATTGATGAAAGGCGAAGGGGAAAAAAAGTCCCAATTTTTCCACCATTTCCTCGTCCTCGTTTAATTGTTGACATGTGTACAACACGCGGGTACTTTTCCACATTCAAATTGTTTCCCCTCCCTCTCATCTTTGGAGGGATGACATCATCCTACCCTGCATAACTTACATTATCCCTCCCTCTGTTTACGTTTTCTCCCCCGTTTCAAAGTCATGGTATGCCCCACATATATTTTCGTAGCTTGGCACCCGCCATTTTGACTGAAATTGTTGCGAACCTGCGCCATCAATGGAGGAGTAGCTTGGAAGGAACTACCAACTGTTAAGAAACATTTATTCCTCCCTCCTCATTACGTAATTTGTAACCCTGGAGAATTTGGATTTCTGATTAATTTCTGATTGTGCATTATTGGGAATAATTTTGGACAGCATCAAAACTAATTCGACAATCATTGCCATGTGCAGGTTTCGATGGCTGTTGTTGTACTCCTGGAAGCACTTGGGAGCGCTGCTTCTTTCCATTTAGAAATGTGTTCAGATACGACATCAGGTCAATAATTCTCCAGTTACAAATACAGGGTGCATTTTTGGGCACACCTTTTATAGCGAAATTTTTGGAAAACACTATTTGTTCATCTGCAGGGTTCGATGTCTGTCTTTATTCTTCTGAAAGCGCTTGGAGCGCTGCTTCTTTCCAGTTAGAAATGTGTTCAAATACGACATCTTATCAATAATTTGCTAGTTCCATATACAGGATGCATTTTTAGGAATACCTTTTATAGCAAAATTTTTTGGAATACAACCTTGGCCAGTCATTCCCTATGCAAGTTCTAATGTCTGTGTTTTTGCGGAAAGCACTTGGAGCAATGCTTCTTTCCAGTTACAAATGTACAGTATTTGAATATGACATCAGGTCAATAATTTACTAATTAAATACAGAGTGCATTTTTGGACATCTTTTATAGCAAAATTTTGGAAAACAACATTTTGTCAATCATTCCATATGCTGGTTTCAATGTATTTTGTTGCACTTCTGGAAGCACTTAAAGCGCGTTTTTTTTCCAATTACAGAAGTGTTCACATACGACATCACACCAATAATCTGCCAGTACTCCAAAGCGATAACTACGCTACAGCCAAAGTGCGATCTGGGAACATTCAGTCCGAGTTCCTAATATCAGTTTCTGCCCTTTGGAGCTTCTTTCCATGCAATGACAAGTATATTCAACTATGACATCACGTGGTGCAGTTACGTTGGGAATATTGAAATAACATTGCCCGAACTTGAGCAATATTTTGGGAGTAGGTGGGATGACATTGCCAAGTTATGTAAACAATAACTTAAGATTTGCTGTCCGAGCAATTCTGTCACGTTGTAAATCTGTGATTTGATATGATGGCATTTGTTTGAACTAGTGAAAAACATGATTGTGAAATCGTGGAAGATAAGAGTGGCGGACTTTATGACCAACTTTGATAACTGCAAAAAAATGCATATTCCCAAAATCCTGGAAAAAAAACATTGAACAATTTCTGCCAAACTGCCTGCCTCTTCCAAATGGCAGGTAGAATCAGGTTTAGTTGTGGAAGGGGGAGATAAGATATGGTCTTGTGGTTGGAAAAGTTTGGATTGTGATGCAATTATGAATCTTCAAGCTTGACATGGAACACTGTTTATATCATGCATTAACGAAGACAGTAAATGAAAACTATAGACACAGGTGTGTAATTAATTGTGAAGGGTTGACATCTGCCTGACAATTTTTTTAAATATTTTTGGGAGAGGGGTCTAGATTAAATCCCGTTGCCGTTATTAGAGAGATTCAGTGCATCTCGCACGTGAAACGACAAACGTTAATTGTTTAACGTAGGCTACAATTTATCGT
>JAQGAO010000749.1:0-29902 GCA_034697705.1 Ommatoiulus sabulosus | reverse complement strand
GGTTCTGAACATGGTTAAAATAACGTTTTTAACTAATTTAAAATTTATGCATTACAAATGAGAAATTTACTATTCTTTTATTTACCTTCGCTACCTAAAGGCAACAAAGTATTTAATTCTATGCCTAAAACAATGTTCCAAAAATACACAAAGAGAACTGGGGCCCTTAAAATGAAGATTTTGCAGTATGACACCACTTTATACACACAGTATACAAGTCAATCAAAAAATATGCATCTAGATATACTCGAGACAATACAAATGCATCAAAATTACCCAATATCTTGAAATCAAGCTTCAACACAGACACAGCAAAATCATAGAGGATTTTCGAGCATGCCTTACCGGTATATACGAAGGTGGACATCTTGCTCCTTTCATATGGCAGGGACCATCTTGCTAACATCACGTGCATGGCAGGAAAAGTCACACCCTATGAAATGAAAAAATCCAGAAATCTCTTTACTGAAAAATTTGTTACAAAAATATACAGAAATATTCAAAAACCCTCAATTATGGGAAAATAACGAAAGAATACAAAAACGTTGTCTGTTTCGAATTTTTCAGCATTAAGCATTGGAAAAATTTTGCCAAATTGCAAAACAGTACACCTAATGACCATACTAACAGTTTGGACATTTCTACCCTCAACCTGACACATTGCCAATTTAGTACAGGAGTTTTGTAAGATAATGTTTAAATTAGATCTGAATATTCACAAATGTGGATATCTTTGTTTAAAGTCTTCAAGAAAGGCGTGTGAGCAATTTAAATTGTTCGTATCTTGAATGTTGATTATACAGGGTTTGACTTAACAGAATGGAGATAAACGAATGAGAGGACTATGGCTGATACCTCACCTCTCCGAAACCTTCCAGTATCCTCACAAGGACGAAAGTCCCAACTCCCATATGTGCAGCAATCGGGGTCATCAGCGTAAATATGGAAGTGCACAACACGCCCATTCCGAACAGGAACTTGCCGCTGAAGACTTCGGCCCATCGACCACCAGGAAGCTGTGTGATGATATAACCCCAGAAAAAGGAGCCCAAGATGATACCCTGTGTGTGCTCGTCCCAGGCAAATGTCTCCCCATTTTGCTGAAATATAAAAAACCATCAATTTTGGCATTAAATTAATTCTTTTCCATGACATTCTTGCCAATAGATAACTTAGCATCATAACTTTGAAATTTGAATTTTAAATTCAGGAATTTTCCCTGCATTACTTTTAAAGTAAAAGAACTCATTTAAATTTTAATAACGGCCATCTAGGGGATCAATATGTGCAAGATCGATTAAAAATTGAAGTTTTAAATAGGATTAAAATTGAAGGTAATAAACTTAAAACAAAATGTGAACCTCACAATTACTAGTATTTACTTTCATTAACTGTAGAAAAATATTTTTATTTACAATATTTCATTTTATACCTAAAACTACATGTATCTTCGCTATAAACATCCATATTGAATGTACAGCTGGTTACATAATTCAAAGCATAGAAATTTCATCATAAATTGAGAAAGATGGGTTCCTCATGGATGGAGGTGTGGGTAGAATAGAACGATTATTGAAATTTGTGAAAAATGTATTTTTTCCTAGTTTGGGAGCCTCAAACGCTCCCAATAACTCAAAGCCCAAAACTATCACAATTATTCTTATTTTTATGTCGAATTAGTAAGTTGGACATTATAAATCATCAAAGTCAGCATATGTGGAAATTTTCTGATAAATCATAAACAGCATATAAGAATCAATCGAAAACTGTTCCAAGTTATAGTGATACAATAAGCGAATGATTCTTGTATCCTAGCACACGCCTTGCAAAATCTTGTCAAACTTACTAAAATTGTTTACTTACACAATTTCCGATACAAACTACTGTGCACAGAAATGTGGGAGTTTTTCACCATACCTTTTGTGCAAGTGTTGAAGCCGAATGTGCTCCTGCACCGTTAGGACATTCTTCCGAAACGTCCGAATGGTTAAAAGCACTGCTATTGACCATGGCCACCATGGCCACGCTGAGATTGACTCTCATGGCGTACACATTTGCCATGCCCATGAAGCCCAGCAATGCAAAGGTGTAGCGGGCAGGAAAGTGATCTGAAACAAGAAAAGAAACAATCCAATTAAAATTAGAAAAGTTGAAACAAACTAAATCTGCAATACTAAAAACTGAAATAGCCAAAAATTTGAAAAACATTTTCATTGCCCTAAACCAGTAGTAAAAATATTGACGAGAACTACTGTACTGTTAAGGTCAATCGTTAAAAAGCAAAAAATGCACCCTACGAAATAAATAATACTAATGAACAAATAACTTGTAACTTCAAAAGTTAGTTTTCATCCCAGATTTTCCAAATAAATCCAAAGGTTAACGCCTGCGAAATAGAACTAGTATTTGAAATTATTTCCATGTTTAAAAAATTAAAAAAATATTAAAATTAACTAATCCAATTTAAAAGAAATTAAAGAAAATTTGAAGAATTGAGACTTGAGATCATTGACTTCAACATATGGACAATTTGCCCTTGAGTACATTATACAGGCTATTCACACAATTCAATGTTATCCCTTGCCCTGATGCCCTAATGACCATAATTGACCTTGGACGACGTAAAGCTGACATTTTTCATTGACTTACGAAATATAACACTGCAATTATGTTTGCGAAAAAACACGACACCAGGTCATGCATTAAATTATTTGACATTAAAATTGTTTATTTATATAAAAATAAGGTTAAATTAAAACGCAAAAACGTGCATTATATTTCATTTATTTTAAATGGAAGCATGAACTGAAGAATGTATACAACAATTAGTATTAAATGCTAAAACATAAATTATTTATCATGTTTTACTGATATATAAGCTTTAATAAAATGCTACTCAAAATTAAAACATGCATAAACTGTGCTGTGTAAATTTAAACTTAGTGTATAAAATTTTGTTTAAATTATTTAATTTAATTATTTAAGAACCAAATTAAATATAAACTTGAATCGAAAAGTATTTTTTTAAAAATCAAATAAACTAAAAATATAATACAAAATGTCATATCACTGCATCACGAAATTTTGTTGACATTTTTTGCTAATCTATATTAATACTTCCAAACTGTTCGAAATTACGAAATTTTACAATAATGAGTGTACTCTATTCCTTCACTTTCACTTCAATCATGTCACAAGTTTCGAAATCATTTTTTTTTTATCTTTCAAAGATTCATGAAAATGTAAAAATTAAGTTGTTGCAAAATAGTTATGGTAAATGCAGTAAATTTCTCAACAGTTCATTGTTTGACATTACAATGAACAGCATTTGTCAAAACTGGATTTTAGACATCTAGTATCATCTTGTTTTTTGTTTGTTTTCTTTTGTTTGTTTTTTGTTATTTTACCTCTTCGCTTCTCAGAAAAACCCCAATAAAAATTCATGAACATGAAAAGGTTACGTTGAGCAATTTAAGTACAAAACTAAAAATGTGCAAATAAACTTGTCCTCCGTGTCCATTTTGTCATGACCTTTTTTCACACATTTGCCTATAAATACAGCTACATTTTTTCTACATGTTCAGACTCACTTCTGCAAATTGCGTACCAGAAATATTGATCACACATGGCGAAAACTATCTATTTATGTATGGTGGTAATGGGTCTACTCGAAATAGTTTTTGGTAAGTCGATTTAATTTCTTCTGAAATAATCATAATTTCAAAATTAAAATGAAAACTAACCCAATGATCTGATATTTTTTATTAATATTTATATTATATATAAATAAAAAATGTGAACATAGGTCATAATACATAATCATACTTATTTATTATTATCACATCATTTTGGCAAGTCGATTTAATTTCATCTCAAAAGCTATTATAATTTAAAATAGCATGGCAATAGAAAATGTATAGGCCTACTTTGATCATCTAAATCTCCTCACAAAGATCTGATATTTGCTTATTTTCCTACAATTTCCTTTTAATAATTTCCAAATAATTGTTGTGGTAAGTTACTCCATGTCACATAATCGTCATTAAACAAATTTACCATGATCCCATATTTGTATATTTTCCAAATATTATTAAATTGTAAAAAAAACCAAGTTTTGTGAAGTGTCATTACAAATAATTATAATTTTTAAAAAAAATATACCATGATTCCAGAGTTCTCCTACATTTAGTTGTTTTTAAGTTATTTACTTTTAATAATTTCCAAATAATTCTTGTTATAAGTTGTCATATAATCCTATATTCATATATTTTCCAAATATTATCCTTTTTAAAAAGTAATTATCAAATTGCAAAAAATATAAGTTTTGTGAATTTCAAGTTACAAGTAATTATAATTTCCAAAAAATTAAAAAGTATACTATGATCCCCGAGTTCTCCAACATTTAGTTATTTTTTAAAAAAATTCAATATTATTTTATGAATCATATAAATAATAATGTCAAAACAAAATCTTAATATGATCTCATATTTCTTCCGAAAGATCTGAGATTTGTTTATTTAACATTTCCCATTTAAAATAATAAAAAATGATTTTGCTATCATAATTATTTCGTAACATTTCCCATAAAATGTAAACAAATTATGTAACAACGTATAAATAAAACAAATTATAAAGAAAAAGCAATATAAATAAATAAATTTAAAATTGTGAAAAGGCCATTTTTGTTAAGGGTCATGACCGATAATCATAGCTTAAAAAGTATACCTTAATCCCAGGTTAGACCCACTAGAAACTGATACATTATTTGTTTACATAGTCTTATTATTTTCCAAACACAGATTAGTATTATCACCAAAAACACAAACCATCATACAATCCATGAGAACTTGAAACACCAAAGCAAAGCCATCTTCCAGCTCCAGACCCATCGATTTGACTAAATAGTCAGAATGTCTTCTGTTATTTAACATAGGCCTACTTTTTTGTCATTGTCTCATTCTTGTGTGCCATTGTTGCAGTTATGCATGTCATTGTTTTATCCTTGCATGTCTTATTATTATATGCCAATATCTCATTTTGGTGTCATTGTCTCATTCTTGCTTGTCATAAATTGCCATTATCTCATCCATGCGTGTCACTGTCTCATCCTTGTGTATTGGTCCCATGCTTGTAGGTCAGCCTCTCTACAACCCCTCTACGGAAATCTGCTGTGACCATGGTCGGATCTTCCCCCGCAACGAGACCACAAGTTGTTGTGGCCCCGTATCCTATAACATGCTGGAATTTGCCTGCTGCTCTGAGCTCCTTTTTCCACTTCCTGTGAAGGGCGACACCAGGTTCTCCTGCTGCTCCTGGCAGAGCAAGAGTATAAAGTCGGATAAGCCTTACCATCCCATCAGTCAAATCTGCTGCAATGGCAACATCCAGGATCTTCCTCTTGTCAAGGAGCCGGACAGCACCTACTCCTGCTGTAATGACAACTTCTACGATAAGAAAACCCATTCCTGCTGCAACGGCAAGATCTTCAAGCCAGAACCTGGAGAGCAGTGCTGCAGCGGAAAGATCTACAACTCAAGTAAGGAAGCATGCTGCGGCCCGTTCGATCCCGAAGGCCAAGGTCTCCAAGTCGTTGAATTTAAAGGCTCCAAGAAGGCCTGTTGCGGGGTTGATGTATTTGACATCGATAAGGAGTCCTGTTGTGGCACCGTGGGCGGGTCGATCATCAAGGGCCGTCCGAGGGGTTGGCCATCGAGGACGTCACCAGTGGAGTGCTGCAACGGTGTGCCCTTTTACACAGACCGCAAGGGTTGCTGCGGCAGGAAGACTTACAGTCTCCGAAACAACGTGTGTTGCGGTGGACAAGTTCTCCGGAAGCCCAGAGGTGTTCAAGGTGGCAATGCTGAACTGTGCTGCGGCGAACAAGTGATCAACGATCCGGAAACAGAGCTTTGCCACAAGGGGGAGATAGTTCCTGTGCCAAATCGAAGATACAAGTCTTGTGGTGATGACATCATAGCCACCGGCCCCAAGGCTGATTATGACTGCTGTTGGAACATCCACAGGAAGTACCGCAAGAAGGACCAGATCTGCTGCAACCGCGTAGTGGTTACCATCACCTCCGCGGACATGCTAGCAGGAAGGACATCTTGCTGTGCGCGGTGAGACGGGACATCATAGTGATGGACAAAAAGGGAAAGATTTCGGAAGTCTTAATTTCTTGCTCAACAGTGTGCAATTAGAATGCGTGTACTGTAATTTATAATTATTTATTAAAACGAGATAAGAATTTTCATCATAATAAATGTGTCATGAAATTCTTGAATGTTTGGAATATCTACTGTAAGTTGTAACGAATATCTGACTGGCATCCACATAATCAGCAAATCCCTCATAAATGTTTCACTTATCTCAAATGTTGCGCGAATGTTGTGAACATATCATAAACGAAACGAAGATCTCGTGAACGTTACAACCATCTATCACAAATGTCTTATCCTTGAATTCAGTTTCAGTCGGTTCACTGCAATGGAAGAAATTGCCAGTTCCTGGATCTTAGTTTTGATGCATTTCAAAATTTTTCAACAATTGTGAAATTGAAATCAATGTCATGTCATTTCCAATTGATTACTAGTTATATTTCAAAACATGGTGGAATCACAACGAAATATGTGATCAGATGAAAAAAACGAAGTACATCAGACCGATTAATGCTTCAAAAAGAAAATTAATAGTCAATCTAACCGGAAAAATGTTTTAGCAGTCTATTCTCTGTGGAGAAATTTTTCAAAGGTAGTTTCTGGAAAAAAATCAATACAAATAATAAACGGATTTACGAAGGTAATGTTACAATTTCCGATTTCCTAAACACTTTTAGTTTATAACTTTTGCATGTAACAACACAATATTTGAGATAATTTTATGCCCAAACTATCTTTTTATTTTCATTTAGGGAGTTTTCTGAGACCTCTCAATAACAATTTGATACACGATATTTATACCGTAATTATTACGGTATGGGGAGGGTTGAGGAAAGCAATGATAAACTAGACAGTGTTTCTCAACCGCTGGTCTGCAGAAATTCCCTGCTGGTCCGTGAAAAGACTCGGACATTCACTCTGTTTCTGAATATTTTGAATAACTGTAGCAATTTCATTTTATAATCTTTAATTTTAAAACTACTAACAAAAAAAATATAAATAATGGTCTGTATTTATGCATTATTGGTATTTTCCTATTTTCCCTGGTGTGCGAATTGCATTTTCCTATTTTTACCGGTTTTTGCTCGTTGGCAAAAATGCATTTGCTCGTTTAGATTACCAAATTTCTGAGACTGACACACTTAATCTATTAGTAATAATAAGGATGTTGCGACCAAAGTACAAAAACTTTGCTTTGTACAAATTTCGTTGTTTTCTTATTTATTTTAAAACAAAAAACTTTTGCCAACTTATTAAAAAGAAAGCATTATTTAGACTCGCAAATTTTCTGCAAGCTCATAATGTAAGGATGTTCTCAACACAGATTAGGTTGCTGATGTCAACCTCAAGATCTTTGATTTGCGCTATTACGTTCCTTTTAAAAGTAAAACTTATCGATAGTCATAATTGAGTCAGGAAAACAGTAAAACATTCTCAAAAAAAAAATTGTTTATGTTCAAAAACCCAGAAACAGGAATCTGACTTTGAACAAGAAGTTCAGCTTTTGACTTTCGATTTTAAAAATACACATAAAAGGAAAGTACTTTCCAACGTAAAAAAACAGCATAAAAAATACTTAAAAAATTATACCAATTTTCGCCACCAATTGCAAAAGTACATCATTTATTGACAAAAAGATGGAAATCACCAAAGAATATAAAAAATCAGAAGCAAAAAAAAAAACGACAGGAAGGTTAATACACTGTAACACCATGAGACAAGGTCAAGTTTCACAGAGCAAAAATGTGGTACAAAAATAATTTCTGATATCTGGCAAAAGGAAATGACACACGAGTGAAATTAAGTTGGGCAAAACTGAAATTATTGAGCTAGAAAATTCCAGGCAAGAATTGGAAAAGAAAGCTTCAAGTTTTCAATGATTTTTCGACAATTTACTGAGCTAATTTACTGAGTTTACTTGAAAATTAAAGACTTGGAAGAGAACGTTTCGAGATACTATGTAACATGTACAGTCCCTATGTGCAGTGGTGAACAAAATTATGAGTATAAGTAGCCTATAATGTATTTTAAATTTATTGGGGGGATAAGCTGAAAACGTAGCAAATTTTAAACTTTTCATGATCAGCTGATAATGCAATTTTAGTACAGCACGAGGAAGAAATTGTTTTAAAAGTATCATTTATGTTAGAATAATGTTGCTTAAAAATTCATAGCAATTAAATATATCCATGAAAATAAACAAGTATATAATTCATGGAAATGTTAACATTAGCACCTACAGTACATGTACTTTAATAATTAGTGGATTAAACTGCAATTATTTTGTCTCATCTCTAAACTCGAATACTTGGATGTAATTATATGCTGAACTTTTCGACGAATATTTATTTTTAGATTTCTGCAAACATTTGTCTTTTGTTGCTCTACGCGGGGGTCAGTTTAGAGGTCAAGCAGGTTTCAGGCAATGAAAACCAGCTTAAATGGAGCAAATTATAAGTAGGCTAGAGTATTTTTGGCAACTAGCTTGCAGGCATATGTCACACACATGTTGGACTCATAAGCTACAAAACTCGCAATTTTTGGATTGAAAACCAAACTTGAATGTTTCACTTACCTATCCATCTTCGGATTACGTTCCTACTCGCGATATTTTCAGGAATAATTGGTCTTTTTTCTTCCTCGACTGAGTTCACGCCAAAGCCAGACATGACAGCAACGACAAACCAGCTGCTACTCACGCATGCACACAAATCACAAACGATTAAACGAATGACATGTTTTTCGTATTTCCGCTTCCGGTTGCTAGTTTTATTCTATGAAAAAAACTTGATTTTATCACCAAAAATGTATGTTCATGGATTGTTTTTTTCGTAAAAGTCCAAATTTCTGGCAATAATACAATAATTACTGACGTACAATGAAAATAAAAGTTGAGAAAAATGCCTGCTTGCTCGTAGTAATATAACGAAACGCGAGTTCCAATATGGCTGCTGAATGACCTATATTTTCTCCTCATGTGACAGTGTTTTTTCGTAATATGAAATGCTATTTATGACTGGTATTAATTGTTTTTAAAAAATCATTATTTATGTCATCATCAATTTTATCATTTTTAAAATTTCTAAGTCTAGATCAGAGTTGTACTTCGTCGAATCGTCGTTGATTTTTTTGAATCGCAGTTGCATTCTGGGATTTTGTTCTTGAAAAATGGCGGGCTTTATAATTTTATTTAATCGACGCTAGTACATGCATGCTATCATTCAGAATAATTTAATATACAGTGGATCAGTATTATTCAATGATATTATATTATATTTTTATTCATTGAGCTATATATACATGTATATATTTATCTCAAAAGGAACCATTCTAAGTTTTCTCTTTTATTGTTTTTTAATATACATTGTATAATTCATTATATACACGCATACAGTGTATACGTGTATATAATGAATTATATTGTAATAATCAATAAAGAGACAAAACTCAGAATGTTATCTTTTGAGATAAAGCAAGACCATTGCCATAGATTATTTATAAAATAAGTGACAATGCTGTCATTAATCTAAATTAACTATGGTGGGTTTAGATGTGTTCTTTTAACTTTTTCGAAAAGTTGAACATTTTTAATTTGTGTCACTTATATTATTGTGCATTATAATATTATTTAATGTAATATTCATTCGAAGTCAACATAATTTAATGTATGATAATTATTTAAATAAATACAGCTACGGCGCTTTTGAAAATGCCTGAACGGCATGTTGTTCTTGATTCACAATGTAACGACGCACGACAATGACGGACTTGGTTTATGGAAAAATAAAGTGACGGTTTCAAGATGGCGCCTACGAATGTATTATACTGTAATTCTATCTATCTTTTACTATCCAAGATCTACGTGCTATCAAAAATGTGTGACTAAACTATTTCAGATTTACCATAAACAAAGATTTTTTTGTTAATTCGCAAACATTTTAAGACCACTAAGACTTCAATTATGACATTTGCAAGCAATTTATGCAAGATTAAATTATGAAATTATCAATACAATTGACGAAAACTTCAGTTATGAAAACAATTTCAAAAATGTAGCCTAATCATACATGCATATCATACAAGAATGCTCTTAAAGGGATGGGAAATTCCACGATTTCTGGATGAAATACATTTTATTAAAGTTAGTACACGAAACATTTTAAACTTTTCTAGCGCATGATTTGCATATAAAAATTTGAAAATGTATTTGTAGCAGACATTTCGGATTTTATTCAAGTTTATTAATTTTCAAAAATTAATAGGGTACAACTTAAGCTTTCTAAAAACATAATTGCATAATCATGATGAGTCACTTTTCAAGTCTAGGTTTGATAATAAAGCGCCACATTTAAATAACAATAATCCAAATATCAATTTTGGTAACCATTCAAATATAAGTTCTAGATGGCAAATTAAGAATATCTGAATGAATATTAAGTTTTCTTAAAATATCAAAATATTTTTAGTTTCCTGTTGATTAATGGTGTATATACAAGTATGGAAATTTGGTATAATATTTAAATTAAGATTAATTTTTAAGAAATAAATATGGAAAATGTATATAGGAGGCAAAAAAGTTATCTAGAGGGAATTTCCAAATATTGACAATTTAATTATACAAAGTTTAGAGCCCCATTAAATTCTGTTTATACAAGTTAATTGTTTAAATTGCATTTAAAATCATACATGTATGCTTTACAGTATAACCACCCTTATAATAATTTCTAAAGTATTCATATTTTTATTACAATAAGGACCACCTTTCTTGGGTAATGCATTTTAGCTATATTCCTAATAACTCCTATTAAATTCAGTTTTTACATCTATGACAGATAGAGGATATGGATCGAGCTTCCAACCTGCAGTTTAAAGCTAATATGAGCTTCTGTCCAAAAGTTGCACAGTTTTGTGAAAATCAAAAAAAACTTTCCAATTACGAAATTTTCAGCAATTTACAAAAACGTTGAAAACAAACAAACCATTTTTTTTTTTTTTTCGCTATTTCGTAAAAATTGTATTTATTTTATCAAATTAACACTCAAAATAAGAAATACAAATAGTTTGGGGGGGGGAGGAGAAGGGGAACAAATACTCAGCGAGATCAAATTTAACATCACTTTCCAGGAATCATAACCTAAAACAAGAAATAATACCGTAAATTCTTTCACTTTTTTCACGCAACTTTTGTAACAAAAATAAATAAAGTAAACAACTTACCAATGTTGAGATTTACATCAAAGGATAACTGGCTTGGCTGGCAATACCGCATTGGTTATTCTTGTTTCTGGCCATTTTAATGTACCTGGATAAACACAACAATATAATAAAAATTATTTATTTGAAAAAAATTAGTGTTATGGAAAACGATTTTTCTTTAAATTGTACTTTTTAATTTTGAAAAAGAAATTGGTTTTTAATTTAATTCGTCAAAATAGTTTTCGTTTCCTGGAACGTCTTATTTTTTCAGAAGATTCGCATGTTTAAGAAAAAATGTATTAAAATGCATTTGAAGTCATTTTTATCGTAAATATTGCAAAGAGTTTTGAATTTTGTCATTTTCGTCAGAAGAATTGAACAGTCATTTTTAGAAAAATAATTTTCAAAAAAACTGAAAAATTACCCAAAATCGCCCCAGGTTTCTCCCCATGAATTCTTGACCAGCCAGTAATCGCCTCCGGTTTCATCAGTTCCATACCCTACTAACTGTGAGAAACAAATCAAAATTATAAATATTGCATGAAACTGCAATGCATAAAAGATTTAATTAATGTTTCATAATTACCAGAACTCCATGATCCAAATCCGTTGCACTGCAGTGAGGTTCGTAATATACTCCTGCAATTATAAATGAATTATTAACAACCACAACGCTATAAATTGGTCACCTTGGTCATTATACCTCATTAATTATCAATAAAAACTTGACAAAATTTTCCAGTTTTGAAAATATCAATTATTCGTGACAACGTAATCATTTATGGAATTGTTGGGTCTTTGTTTGGTCATTATTTATTTTTACTTACCATGAGAATAGAATTGAAATGATTCATGTCCAGCATCAATGGCCACAGAGATTGGTCCAATAGTAGCCACAGCTTCTTGTAATTTGCTCTCATCACGCGCTGGCAGATCTACATATCCAGTAACATTCGCGCCAACAAATTTAGGGTCAAAATGACATTCATCTTCCTTTAAAATAAAAAATATCACACAAATTTCAAAGACATATTAATATTATTTTGGGGGAGCATTCGTCATTTTTGGACAAGTCTTTTCATATTTGACAATACGAAAATTTCAAATTACAAGTAATTTAAACTTACAGCAGCTGTGTATGGATAAGACTCTTCAGTGCTAATACCTCCATTGTCTTTAACAAACTGGAAAGCATTGTCCATTAAGCCACCATTGCATCCTTCATTTCCGTACTTGGTTGAACAGTCTACAAGACACTGCTCGCTAAGTGAAACAAGTTTTCCTGTCTTTCGAAAGTGTTGTCCTTCTATGGATCCAGTCTATTTTTTGGGAAAACAGCAACACATTTTTTGATTAAAAATTTAGGAAAGTGAGCCTTGACAAAATTGGACAGACATGTACCAACTGACAATTAGTATGTCAACAAAATAACATAATTGTCAAACAACGACAAACATTTGAGGACAATGCTTGATAAAAGTGTAGAAAATGATAGAAACTTTAAAGTTTTATGCAAATGTTTTCGGACGATAATTATAGACGGGAGGCATTTCATAAAAGTGAATAAAACAAATCAAAAAGTTTGGTTTCCCAAAATATACAAAGCAGCAAAAACTTATAAAAAACCTTGCTTGTACAAATATTTCATAAAAATATGAAAAATTCAAGACAAATATAATGCACAAATATTTGGTAAAAATGTGGGAGAAAAACATCACGAAACATTCATTAAAACTTTAGAAACATATCAATTGAAAATATTTCACACAAAATATTGGAAGAAAATTTAGGACAAAATATTTGGTAATAGTGTGGACAAAATGATAAAAATAGAAATTTCTAAGCAATGTTTAATAAAGATATATCTCAATTATATTTCCCAAAAGTATTTATCAATGATCAAATCATGACAAAACATAGCATATAAAATGCCTTAAATAGCATTTTAAGAAAGACTTTTGATGAAATTGTCTCAAAACTACAGTATATATGACAATTTGTTTGATTAAAATGTGAAAAAAATAATCTAGGAGACTAGTTCAAAAAAATATAAAAATATTTTACTAAAATTAACAGAAATTTTAAAACAATATTTCACTAAAGTTTAATCAAGATGTTAAATTTTTTTTAAAATTAAACAAAATGGTGACGAATATTTACTTACAGTACTAAAAGCCCAGCATGAACCGCACTGTCCTTGATTTTTGACGGGGGTCACTTCACCCTTAGCTGTCCAGTTGACACTGTCTGGCAAAACCACGTTCGATGGACTCAAATAGGCCGTACCCTTCACCTTTGGTTCATTTGTCCTTTTGTAACCATTCATCAATTTCACGAATTCGCTACTTAACTGAAATTTTATTAAAAAATGTATACTTAAAATTAACGTTTCTCGAAAACAACATTATAAACAAATTGTTTTTTTTCGGAATATCTTTTTTAAATTATAGTTTAGTTGAAAATTAGTTAGGATTTTGAAAAAAAAATTCATTTTTTGAAAGAAAAATATTAATTCCAACAACAATTTTTTTCCCCAAGAAACAACAGTTTTTTTAAATAAATAATTACTTTTTTAAAAACACAATTTTATAACTTAAAAAACTTCAGTTTTTATATATGTTTAACCAGTTGTTATGTTATTAAGTTAATTCTAATTGCATCCAGGAAGTGAAATAAAAACATGATTTTTTTAAAAGTTAAATAAGATTTTTACAGAAATTAAATGATTTCTGTTGAGCACATTTTTTTGCAAAAATGTCTTGTAAAATGCAAAAAAATATGATTAATCATTTTGAACAAATCAAACCTATTTTCAAAAGGCATAAAGATTTCGTAAAAACTTACTAGCTGTTAATTCAATAAATTCCTTTATTATAATCAAGCTGCCATTACGTTTATCTTATCAAATCAATAGTTAAATTTATAAAGAAAAACAATGTTAATAATTATATTTTGTATGTTATTAAGATATGTTAACAAAAATCAAAAAATTATTTTAAAATTTTTTACCAAATCTCCAAACTCATTCATTGCGAGAGAATACGAAACTAATCCTCGTTCGTATAACTGGTTGTGCATGGCAATTTTTCCTTTATTTTCATTAAATATCTTCATGCGAAATCTTTCCTCGGTCATATCGTCATAACTTTTCCCTAAAAAACATTTATCATTAAAGTAAAATTTTTTTATACATTTTAAAATTGTAAATATACATATTAAAATAATTACTAGTTTTCAGTTTAAATAACTGCCATTCTTCCAAAGCAACTTCAAAAAATGAAAAAGCATTTGCTGATGCTGCCAAAAACGACAATACTAATAAAATCTTCATATTGAGTAAAGCTGCAATGAAAAAGAAATTAAAAATTAGTGAAATTGAATGTGTTTTCTTTAAAAAAAATATTCAATTACTAAGATGTATTTGAAAGTTCATAGTCATACACGAGGCAAATTCTTGCAGAATTTCAGGCATGTTTAGGCGTGTCCGAAAAGTCGAGCACATATTTCTAAGCATTTTATTAACCATTTACTAACCATGGCTTTGAAACGAAAATTTCAAACTGAAATTAATTAGACGTTATTAAGCTCGTATGTTTATAAAATTGACAAATTAGAACATTTGATTTCTCGTAATTCCCATTCTAAAAAACAGAACTTTTTGAACATGCCTTTAATTGCCAGAAATATGGCAAAACATTCCCTCGTGTGTGACGACCTTTATACAACTTTTCCTTAAAACAATTTAATTAAAATAACTTCAATAAAAAGAGAGTACATTATTTTCATAAAAGTTTTGCAACATCTTTAAACATGAAATGGAATTTTTCATTCTTAGTATTTGACGAAAAATTTCAATTTTTAAATGAAAAAAATAATAAACAAATTCTGAACAAAACAATTTCGCTGAACCCAAATCGTTCCATTTCGCAGAACCCAAATCGTTGCATTTCGCGGATCAAAAATCCTTTCATTTCGCAGAACAAAAATCGTTCATTTCGCAGAAAAAAAAAAACATTTCCATTTCACAGAACAAAAATTGTTCCATTTCGCAGAACAAAAATTGTTCCATTTCGCAGAACAAAAATCGTTCCCTTTCGCAGAACAAAAATCGTTCCCTTTCGCAGAACAAAAATCGTTCCATTTCGCAGAACAAAGATCGTTTCATTTTGCAGAACAAAAATCATTCCCTTTCGCAGAACAAAAATCGTTTCATTTCGCAGAACAAAAATTGTTTAATTTCTCAGAACAAAAGTTGCTGCAGATTTCGCAGAACCCAAATCGTTCCATCTCGCACAACAAAAATCGTTCCATTTCGCACAACAAAAAATGTTCCATTTCGCAGAACAAAAACCGTTCCATTTCGCAGAACAAAAACCGTTCCATTTCGCAGAACAAAAACCGTTCCATTTTACAGAACCCAAATCGTTTTTTCGCAAAACTATTTAAAAACAATGGAAATTTTAACTTACCAAAGATACAGAAGCTCACTGGATGATTCTGACTGAAAGACCTTCCGAAAATGAAATTTCCAGAATGCCACTGGTTTTTATACGTGTATTTTCGGATAGGGGAAAGGTCACATGACCCAAATCACGTGAGCTTAAAACGGTTTCAGAAGATTGCACCATTCTCCTTTTTCAGCGTTTAAACTTCGTTATCTAGGAGGAAATAAATGTCAAAGAGAGGTTTTCCCACAGACAAAGCCTTTAATTGAGAAGGGTCAGCAAGAATAGCCACAAAATGACCATTTAGGTCAAGATATCACCTTTCCGGAAGATCGTAAGGTCGTGCAAATTGGATACGACGACCTTTTAGCAAAGGTTGAAAACTTTCCAATTCATGAAAATTTGCCAAAATTTGGATTTTGAACCTCTAGTAATTACCGAAAGATTGTAAATAAACACTGTATTTTAACACCAAAAAAGATAAGGGGCTGAAAGGACCTACATAAAAGTAGTGCATGTGTTATCAACATTTGATAGTACGAGGGTGTCCTAAACCACAATTCTGAATGAGATTTTTTTAAGGATAATTTTAGGCTTAAAATGAAACATTTTCAAACAATAAGTCATACCGTACATGTACATGTAGTTTTAAATATCCTAAACGCTATTTTTTTTTAATTAATTAAAAACTTTGATTTTATTACCGTTAGAAGAGATTCTTTTTAAGACACGCAGTATGCAAACTAATAAAGAATTATTAAGTAATTCGAATTCTAGGTAAAAACACTGTAATTGTAGAAACATTTACATGTATATTCGTACGATTTGTTTGTATAAATATTCCCGTGTGAACTTGTACATTACAAATGAAATGGTCAACGTACCGTACATGTACTGTATTTGTAAGCCTACTAGTGCACTGACTAGAGTCACAACAGATAGCGCCATTTTGTGACCCCAAATTCAAAACAAATATCTATTGTCTAGAACTTTTTTTCGAAACAAGTTTACATGTATTTTCTGAGAGATTCAAGTGAATCCTTTAACCCATAAGTGCCCAAATTAATCTGATTAAGACATTTTAAATACAATTGCATCATTGTGTTGTATACAAAAAACATATACTTTTATATTATGAATATTTATATATTTATGGGAAACCATTGTTCCACATAATGCATGTCACAAATATGGGTTCAAAGCCCCGACTGGGACATGTACAAATATTTCCCAAAGCATGACGCAAGCATGACGCAATGAGACATATACATGTAGAACATGTACTGCATATATGTCCCATAAGCATCACGTATGAATGCCCAATGGGATATACAGTACATGTCTGCATGTACATGTACATTACATGTATATAATGTCCCAAAATATGGTGTACATGTATGAATGACCTAGTGCGACAAATGTGCCCCAGACGATAAAATACCATAAATCATGTATAATCAAAAAAAGATCTCAAATGATGGATTCCTTGTGTGATTGGTTTAATTATTGGTTCCAAATTAATTATGAGAAAAAATAAAAGAAAAACCAATGACAAATGAATTAGGTTGATTTTAAAGTGAAGTAGGCTACATATGTTCTGCCATCTGGGATAGATTTGTCCCTGTGGGCCGTGGCCCTGTGGGAACGAATTTATGGTAATTTCCATTGCCCCACATACTTTGTGTCACAGTTTGTCCCTTTGGGCACGAATTTAAGGGTTAACATGGGACTCCAAGTACAGGAATTGAAAAACTCATATTTTTAAATTTTTCAAACTTTAATTTCAAATCAATAGTCGAGTGTGTATTTACTAGAGAAAGAAACCTACCAATTCTGTCAAATTCTGGATTTTTTGGAAAATATAACTTCTTAGATGCAATATACAGTGTAATGTATTTCGCTGTAAATAGATTTCTATTTATAACTTGGTAAATGTCAATTAAATATTATTTTTTGTATTTTGAGTTATTCGAATTGTTGGTCGTATCTTCAGCACGAACCCCACACTTTAGTTCGAATATGTATTCTCTTATGTATTCGCTTACATGTATATAAGCGGCTGACTGAAATAAGCAGCTGACCGAAATAGGCGATGAATGTCAGAAAACACGATAAACATTGACCGTATCAAAATAATTTGTCCTATGTTTTAAAAATACATATATTTAATTGTGCATATTGTATGTATTTAGCTATTTTTAAAATTTAAATTAATTTTTTAAAATATTTTTTAAAGTATTGTTAAGTATTTGCTGCAATGGCTGAAATTTAATTTTCTAAATACGCAGAATTTATACATGTATATGATAGCTGCTCAAATTTGTTTCGCGCGTTTGCGTTATGTAGACATGTGGAAAATATGATCGAATTATGCGATGAGCGACCGGATTAAACGACTTTTTTCATAAAGGACCGCAAAGGAAAAAATCCGTTCTGAATGTTTTGATCCAATAAAATGGCTGACAGGATTTAGCATGATCGGATTAACATGCTTTCACTGCAGAAATATTAAATCTATTTTATATATATGTGCAACTGTTTCATTTTCAATGATATTATAGTTTTAAATTTTGTTATTTAAGTTTTATTGAGTAGCTTTAATAAAAAATTCACTCGAAATATCGATCTAAACACATGACTTAACTCATTTTTTATTCTTTTAATTTGACCTTTGAGAAATTATCAATTAATTCTGACGCACCCAATGTACAAGTATATCTACTTATATAATTACCTTTGTTAATTATAATTTTAACCATTCGAGTTTTATAAAAGGGTATTGGTCAAATTTAACATCAATATTTCATGCTCGATCGATGACCCGAAATTAACCTTACGAGTAACTTAAGCACTTAATTAGTATTGATTATTGCTTAGTTGTTTTAATTGTTACTTAATGTTTATCAGTGACTATAGTGACGATACTTAAGATCAAGTTACAAAAATTTTAAATTCACATTTTACAATTCGTACATAAGGATAACACGTTTTCAAAACATGTTGAAAAATATGAAGTATTCGCTTTTGAAATTGGTTATTTGTTTTCAAATTTGCGAGTGTAGTAATGGCGCATTTAAATCTTACTTAAGCTTTAGGAGTGATGTAAGTAATTAACATCTTACTTAAGTTTTGTTTCAATATGCCACGATTTTGGTTAATGTATATTTCTCTTGTTTAGTTATAAAAAACCGCATAATTTTTCTAAGAAAAACGAAATTTTTATAAAAAATATGGCTGCTTAAGCTATTCAGAAAATTGTAATTTATTCTGGAACAAATTAAATTTATAATTTATTTGGATAAACGAATTATTATTTATCATAACAAATTGACACATTTTCAATGATTCTGGTAAAACAGTCATTCAGTCAATGTAAAACTATTGATTGATTTCATATTATTATTATTATTATTATCATAGTAATAAAATCATGTTTCATTTTGCATAACGTGGAAATAGGATGGTTCCAACCTGGAAGAATTTTCTGTTATAGAAAATCAATCATCAATAAAATGCTCAGTATTCTGTCTCAAGAAAGTAGAATGCCAAGCGTTTTCTTCAAAATTTGGTACATTTATCAATTCTTGAAAATTTCCATGCAGAAATTTAAACTACATTGTATAATTAAAAATGTTTATTGTTATTCAAGATAATTGCAGGCTGCTGAAGAAATCAGAGACAGGACAAACATTTTCTCCTGAAAATGATGAACATCTCTACATTATGGTAATGATATTTAAAATCATACGCAAAAATGATCGTTTTTTAAAGATTTTAACCCAGAATCCATTGGATGATATTTTGGCGATTTGTGGAAAAACTGAATCTTTTTTGTAAAAAAAAATATATATATATTCAATTTATAAAAGTATCAGTCACGTTTTTGATTATAAACTTAGTAAATTAATAAGGTTCAATTAAGTTCATTTAAGTAAATTACGTGAAATATTTTGGCGAAATGAAGTAATTATTTCGTGAAAATGGTCTTTATTTTAGGCTATTCTACATCAATATTCTTGGTAAAGCCTGACTTAATTCTTTAGCTAAGCTTAGAAAATTTCTCTTACAATTTTTATTTTCCGGATAATCGACTATACTACTTTAACCAGAATCGTACACCCAAACCGAAAGGAACAGATCCAGGAACTACACCAAGCATTACCACAATCTCAACAACCAAAGATGATGATAACACATCTCCATCATCAACACCACCAACAACATCATCAACAGCAACAACTGCATCATCAACAACTATATCATCAGCATCAACAACAACAGAATCAAGTGTTACAACTTTACCACCAATCCAAGCACCAGCAGATGGAGAAGATTTTTCCTTTTTTGTAACAGCAGCAGAAATGTGGAACACAAACTACATCCTGTTTTCTCAAGGAAGAGTCTTTTATGTCATTGACATTGATAAAAAAATCCTCACAGAAGACAATCAATACTCAATGAGCAAGTTTGACACGTTTACTGGAAAAACTGTGACTGCGGCCATCAAAATTAACGAAAACCTCTATCTTCAAGATGGTAAGAAAGAGAAACCTTGATAGAAAATATTGAGAAAAATGGAAATATTTCGAAGATAGTTTTAGGCAAACTATGAAATATTTTCTAAATGTTGTTTTTTATGTCGACAACGAAAGTTAATAATTAGAAATTGAGAAAATTAAAAAAATTAAACGGGCAACACATTAATTTTAAGTTAATTAAAAACGGGAGCAGGGTTCCCTCAGAAATTTAATTTTCAACTTGCCTGACTTTTCCAGGTTTTTAAACAAATTCCAGTTAGGTTAAGTTAGGTTCCCTAACCTAAATAGAAGGAATTAGGTTCCCTAACCATTGCAGTGACAATGTCAAAATTGACATCATGGTGGACAATGTTATTCAATATTTTAAAAAAAAATTACTAATGACAATTTTTAAAAAATGTCAAAATTAACAAAGGAAAACTGAAAATTTTCATTCGGAAAATGTAGAGAATTTTGAAAATTTGTGCTGGAAAATGTTGGAAATCTTGCAAAGTTGTCCATGGAAACAATTGAAAATTGTGAAAATTATCCTCTGAAATTGGTGAAAATTTTGCAAACATGTACTAAGAAAATGTTATAAATTTTGCAAATGGGCCTTGAGCTAACTAATTTTGGATTGTGACAACATTAATACGCTGAATTTTCATGACTTTTTCATAATAAGTCATTCTTCCCCGACTTTTCCAGACATTTTCAAGTTCCCTGACTTTTCCAGGTCTGGAGGAACCCTGTTGAGTTTAAACGTTCCATTCCATACGACACGACATTTCACAAAACAGAACACTTGTTGATTTTATATTACAATGCATTTGTTGATTATATATGCATCATCTTGAAATTTCCGGTCATGGAATCTTTGATTTTTTGTTTTATTATTATAATTCAGAAAACGCCAAATGGATGATCTACAGCGTGGTCCTCAATGGTGAGTCTTTCATCAGCGCCACCTTGAGCAGCGATGAAATCTCCAATCCTGGCGTGACAGGTTTGGTCGATTTGGCAGCATGGATCGGAACTGGAGCGGTTTTCTTGCTCTACGATAATGGCGACTACAAATGCATGAGCGTGGATTATTTTAGGTGTCAAGCTGCGGATTGCAACGGAAAGCCACAAGGTACTTCGCAGGAATGCGAGTACATCGTCAACGAGTTCCAGAATACTGATCAGACCGGGGTATCCGCGGCCATGGGCGACGACAGCACTGCTAGAAAACTCATGTTGGTGAAAGGAAGAACAATCACCACTTATACGGCAGGATAGTTTTTTGTTTTGTTTACAACATTTTCTGCAACAGTTGACAAGTTTACAATTTCTGCTTTATACTAATTTCGCAGCAAGTTACCTTCTAACTGCACAATTTCTTGCAAGATTTGACATTTTCTGTGACTTTCTGTGACACTAGAAATTTGACATTATTTGTGACTTTTGAAATTTGGCTTTTTCTGCGACTTCAGGAGCATCATTCTAAAAACTAAGATTAAAATATCCCATTAGATACCATCACTTACCCATGGGGCCATGAGTAAATATTTTGATGCTGTTTTGCCTCTGCAAATCAAAAATTGTGTGGATTTTCTCGTTTATTTTTAAATAAATATTTAAATAAACGAATAATGCAAAATGATATATGGAAGGAATGCGCATGCTGTTTGCACGGGCAATTTATCTATAGCAATTAAGCACAAGCAAAGGCAATCATTTTTGCAACACAAAAACGGTCGTTGACGCCATCTTGAAAACGTCACCGCTTTTCTCGCGTGTATTATTTAGTGGCTTGGACTGACTTTTTCCGTCATCACTTTATTCTTACATAAATTATACGATAAATGCGATTTATTACGACGAAGTAGAGCTCTCGACCATTTCGTTTTTAACAGCCAAAAAGTATAGAAATTACGTAAAAATGACGTATGGCATTTTTAGCTAATTTGTTTTGCGCATATGAGTGTCGACCGTTTATGTTTTCAATTGCTTGGTTGTGAATACAGCATTAAACTCGTTTTAAAACGTTTTTTTGACGTTATTCGGAATCCTGACGTAGAAACGAATCGAATGAGACCAAAATCGAGAAATTTGGAGCACATGGTTTTTTTCCCCAAAAGTAAAAACTTGTCCGATTTGCTCGATTAGCAGACGACTAATTAATTGTCACCAGTGGAAAGCAATAGAAGCACATCTCCATTGCTCTTAATCTTTGCAAAACCACATAATTTTATGAATTGAATGTGGAGGGGGTAATTAAACATCTTTCATTTGTTTTGCTGAGGTCGAAGTTCAAATGACATTTTTTGTTGAAAGTTTTGCCAAATTTGTACTGGCAATATTTGAAAATGCTTGCAAGGGTTCAATTCAATTAAATTCTTTACCCTGCAGTCAGTATATATAATACCATGTGGCAGGGGGATCATTATACAAATTAAGTCAGACTAAGCAGTCTGGTCATGATGGACCCCAACATCACATTTTTAGGTATATTTCCCGTATTTGGGAGGATGGGATGGGATAGGAAGACGGTCAGGCCGATGTAATGTACATGTAGGAACTATCTCAGCATTTGCCTGGAAAAATTGTGGGAATCGAACCTGGGTCTACCGAATGCAAACTTCTAAGCAACCAAAGCATTCATTTTGGATTTTGACAAAATTAATTAATACATTCAATTTATCTATTTCAAAATTAAGTCATTCTTCTCTGAATTTTTTGAATTATGTTTACTTTATTTCATTTTTATTAGTATAAATTTTATTGCATAACGTTATGCATCGATTAAATTATTAAGAAAACAAGTGTGGCCTGCTTTTTCACCACATTGCGGTATTATCTGCATAATCGGTTGAATATATGCCTAAACAGAGGCTCCTAGCTTCTAGATTTACCCCCAACGAAGCTTAAATTCGAGCGGGTAAGTAATGCCATCTAGTAGACGAGAAGACCGCGAATCAACAGATGCTAGACGCAGGGTGGCACTCGCGTGTCATTGGCGTAGTACTAGTTGGCCCTTTGGGAAAGAGTCAAAAACTTGGCCATGTCTAGTTGAGCATAGACCAGTGACGCCATCTACAGGGCATGAGATAAAAAAAGTGTAAAGTTAGTTAAACACAGGGGGGCACCTTAGTGCTCATTAGCTTACCATGTTTAACTGATGGATACATCATCTAGTCTATCAGAAAAAGAAACTAACAGACAATGTGGCGCCATCTATGCGGCAAAACGGTTAACAACTGTTATATTACGTTACACGCAGGGTGGCACATTAGTGGTTATTAGCTTTAACAAATGGTTAACTTAATTGGACATTGTGGCGCCATCTAGCGTTAAACCCTGCAAGAATTACTAACATTAAGTTATACGCAGAATGGCACATTAGTGTTCATTGGCGTAAATACAAGCAGATTCGAATAGACAAGTGGCGCCATCTAGACGGCAAAATATCAACATTTATTCATATTAAGTTCCACACAATGTGGCACATTAATGATCATTGGCTCCCATAAGAAGGTAAACTAATCATTAAAATATACAGTGTGTTGCAAAAGTTCAACCCATTGCGTTGCATATTACAATATACATACAGTATAATTTCAATACATTTTTTGTAACTTTAAAATGCGTTTTCGACCGTTTAAATTCATTTTACGCGATTATTTCAACGCTTTTCGAAATCTGGGAGTCGAGATGCGTCGAATGAGCCCGGAATAGAGAAGTTTGGAGAACATGACTTTTTTGGTCAAAATTTGAAAAAAGGTAAGGCTATACCCTTACCTTTTTTTTAGGCCGAAAAATAAATGTTGTCCGATTTTCTCGATTTCGGGCTCATTCGATTCGTCTCGACGAGCTGAATCCATAAAACGTTTAAAACACGGCGTAAGACGAGATTAAGGGGTAGAAAAGTGATTTTGAAATTGCATTTTTACTAACTTTAAACTCAGATTATGACGCTTTAACTCGTTTTACAGCGTTTTTTTAACGTTCTTATGAATCCACAAGTCAAGACGAATCGAATGAGCTCAAAATCGAGCTAATCGGACAATTGTTTGAACTTTGACCTAAAACATTCTGTTCTTAAATTGACTCGAGTTTGGGCCCGTTCCATTCGTCTTGATGCATAGATAAATAAAAACGTTTAAAAAATTGCATAAAACGAGGTTAAGAGCTAGAAAATGCTTTTTAAATTTACGAAAAATGCATTTAAACTTTTTAAGACTTTTGCTGCACACTGAATATTTGAATGGAGCGTATGCTACCTTTTCATTGGAGGGCTACCTAGCCAATAAGCACTAAAGTGCCATTAATATTTGATGATCTTATTAACGACTAGATGGCGCCACTTTGTCCGAGTGGCGCCATAATTTTTTTACGCATAAGCAAGGGGTGGACATTTGCAGCACACTGTATATTTGAATTTAGCCGTGTTTAGCTAAAGCGCTATAATTGAAGTGCTGTCAGGGGCTTTGTCTGTTTTTAGGGATAGCTTTTTCCAACATAAGGCGGCATTTTTAAAACATCGGACAAGTAATGCCATATTCACAATGATTCGACGAAATGCGATTTGTTACGATATCGCAAACAAGATATAGTATACAAGTTCAGCGTCGAACGCTCGAACGCATGCTGAACTGGAATCATAAAAACGGCGGAAAGAACCGCTCCATTTCCTTTTGAAATTTTATATTTATTGTGAAATGTGAAGTTTGTCATTTTAAGCAAGATTTGATAAGGCCACATTATCTGCAAAATTTGACAATTTCTGCATGATTTTACGATTTGAAATTTTGTGCAAGATTTGACAGAATATTGAAACTGGAGCATTGCTCACATTTTCTGCAAAAGTTGACAATCTTAGGCAAAGGTCATTGCACTTATGAAACTGACAATTGTGATAGGTGGAACATTTTAGGTAATATTTGATAATTTCTGTGAAATTGGACATTTCTTCTAGAGTTGATAGATTTGATATTTTGTGCAACATTTTCTGCAAGATTTGAAAATGTATCTTATGCTGCAAGATTTGACATTTTAAGCAATATATTTACTTTTTCTGCAAGTTGAACATTTTTTAAATATTCCAATTTTCTACGTTATTTGACATTTGACACATGATGCTCTTGGAACATTTTCTCATTCAATTCGTAATTTCAGCAATTCTATTTGTCCCCCAACTAACAGCTAACTGCTTCCAAATACGAAGTTTTGAAAATATTTTTATAATAAAGTATAATTTTGAGACAGATGTTGACAAATAATGAAAATTACTGAAAATGCTTGCTAAATCTTTAATGAACATCATTTTCTTTCTAAATGAATAATTTTTTTTATGAATGAATATCAGTTTTTTTTTTCGAACTTTGTTACTTATTTTTATGTTGAACATTAACAAATAGGAAAGGAAAATATAAAATGTAAAAATGTAAATCCTAATTCTGAAATAATTCAATTCAAAATCAAAATATTTTCAATTCAATTCAAAAATATTAAATTAAATTCCTAAAACTGTCTTTAAATAATTTCCATACTTAATGGTACATTTTGCACTCATAATTTTAAAATAGATTTCAAGTGTAATTTTGCTGCACACATTTTTGAAAATGTCTTCAGCAATAAAAACGTGTTACAATTTGTCCAAATTATTAAGGTGTCCCATGTGACAAGTTTCAAGGATACAATACACAATTTATCAAATGTCTCATTAACAATGTTTTCAAAGCCATTTATCAACATTTAAAAATGCATCAGAAATATTTCACACTTTCTTGTCCTACTTCTTTAATGGGTTCAGAAGGTGAAATCAATTTATATTCAATATATAAACGAACAATACTAAGTCACAAAATTCAGCAAAAAAGATTTGTTATGACAATTGCCATCACTTGACATTTAAATCAATCAAAACTAAAAAGCTTTTGTTGTTGCTCTGGCATTTTGAAGAAAATAGGTCATGAAAATTCTCTAGTCGTTTTAAAATGGATTTGACATGATAATATAATGTATTATTTTTGTGCTTTTACAAAAAATATATGTAAACATTATGGTTTGGGACAAGTTTTAACTTAAAAATCATTAGGTGTTACATATCAATGTACTGTTAATACACATACAAGGTGTCCACAAATTGTCACGACGATTTTATCAGATTTAAACATGTAAATAGTTTAGAGATTTTGATAAGGTGTCTGCAAAATTCCAGAACAATTTTAGTAGGTGATTAGGTGATGGCCTTCTGAGATTTTAAGAACACCATGCATATTATGGTTTTGATGTCTTTTATCAAGTGGGATTTCAGTATATAAATTGTCAAGAAACATTAAGGACACCTTGAATATAAACGTCTTATTATTAATATAAATACAGAGTGTCCTTGAATTCTTTTAAAAAAATATGTTAACAGGTTTGAATTTAATTTGCAAATAATTCTACGAATTTGATCACACCCTAGCTATAAATTGATGTATTGGTGCTGAGTATACATGGTGTCCTCAAATTAACATGATTAACATGACATACTACCGAGATTTCGAGGATACCCTGTAAATTAATAGAATAATGTTACATTTACCGGGTGGAATAGATTAGAGGAAACAATAGAAACTCGGTGCATAATGACAAATAAATCAAAAACGGCTGTATAGACTGGAATATTAGTCTATTAGGGTTTTGCAACCTAAATTGTGATGGCTAAAAGTTATTCATAACCCCGCTGACCTTGACACACGTTGTCAAGGTCATTCGAATGCTAACTTCTGAAGTACGCACTGTACAGTACACGTGTAAATTGGAGACCTGTAAATGATGAAGAAATAGGGTTAGCACAACAAACAGAACGAAATTCGGACAGATACAGGCTATCAACCATTTCCTCAAATGCTTCCCTGCTTGACACTCGGAGCATGCAGGAAAGTGAACATATAGGGTTAGAATTACGCTCAAGTTCTCTAGGTTCACTTTCCTGCATGTTCCAAGTGTCAAGCAGGGAAGCATTTAGGGGAATGTTTGATTGCCTGTATGAGGCTGTATCTCACGTCTTTTTGGTCTGAATTTGTTGTGCTAGACATGTCCGGAATTTATGCAAATCGATAGAAATGAGAAAAAATATTAGAAATTTATAAAGAACTTTCAAATTTTAGGAAACGCGTTCGTAAGTTATGAAAAACGTTCGCAATTTAGGAAAAACGTTCGAAATTTAAGAAAAAACGTTTTAAATTTCTAGAAAAAACTTGCTTGAAAAAATTCAAATTCTGGGAATATGTCAATATAATTAAAATAAAACTATTTAGGTTGGTGCTGAATCCTCATGGGTCGATTTTACCTCAACAAGCCAAAATAATATCGAAATTCCCCATGGTCAATTGACCAATTTCATCAGGTGTCCACTTCCTGCCCTAGATTCTACTAAATGGTAACAATGGCTTGCCCACCATTAATCAATCGTCCAAACATTTTTAATAAAAACTATCAATTATGCATTTTGCTATTTCATTATTAACTGAAGAGACCATTTGACAATGTCTGTGTTGGTGAAATCCTTTTAACAATTTCCTGTTGTCTCGTTAAATTATTTAGCAACCGATAAGCTTATAAAAGGACAAAAAAAGATGAAAAAGAAGTACTCTGGAGCACTGTTACATGTCTGCAAGAACTCTTGGACAATGAAGACTGGACAAACACTCGCTTACTGCGAGATTTTCACCATCATTTACACTTTTGTGTGCCTGCTCAGCAACGGCCTAAGAGTGCAATATCATCATAGTACGATAACTACGATGTCCGAGGATAACGAGAGTCAGGCAAGTATCTTTCAACAAGAAACTGACAATGGGCAATATTTTCTTTGAGCATTAATTTCTGACTGCATGGTAGTACGTGTTTCATACTGTACTTGCTATATGTTTTCGACTGGCAGCAACTAGCTCTGACTGCATGGTCTTAATTGCATTGCATGACTGTATGGACTTGCAATGTTTTGACTGTATGACTCAATTTATGACTACGTATTACTCACAACGTTTTGACTAGTAACGTTCGGTCTTGGGATATTTTTGAACAGAAACTTCTGAATTGCAACATTTCTGACATAATATTGAGCATTTCGGACTTAATATGGAGCATTTCTAACTGCGTTTCAAACTGACAATGTTTATGACTATATACATGGCAAATGCATGGCTGATTGCATGACATGCCTCGTTTTCACTGAACAAATTTCTGGCAGGCGACATTTATGATTCATCATCTCGACTGTCAAGCAGTTTCAACATTTATTACTTACGGCCATATTTTGACTAGCAACAATTCTATATCTGGAAATGTTGACTAGCAAGGTCAGCATTGGGAAATAAGGTGAAAGTTATGATTGGTAACATTTCTGATTGGCAACATTTTCACTAGCAGCAATTGTAAGTGGCAACTTTTTGACAGATAACATTTCTGACCATCAGCAATTTGTGTCTTTTAGATATTTGAAGAAATCATTTCAATAGAATCAAATTCACTTCTGAATTGCAACATGTTTTGCATTCTGGAAGAGGAATGTTCTGCTTTTTCTACAAACAACGTCATTTACCATAAAGGTAATTGCTGATTTTACATGCTTTACAAATTTTAACATGTCTATCTTATCATCCAAAAGATTATTTTTAAAGTAAACGAAGCATTTCCTTTCAGTTACTATTGACTTAACAGAACTGGTTTTGTGCACTTTACTTAAGACACTCGATGGTGGAACGCCTTATGTACCGGAAATTGGAAAACCAATCTACATTTTGGTAAGTATCTGTATCGTATATGCTTAGTTTGAGTGCAACAAAATGGATTATTGCATATACTTTTTGAAGTATCAGATCAATACTAAAGTATCAACAAATTGATTTTTTGAAATGACTTTGAATGAAATTATACAACATTACTGCATCAATAATACATGTAGAAAAGAGCACATTTAGTTACTTAAAAAAATCTAACAAAACAATCTTTGATTAAATCCATTACACTGTCAAGCATTTATAATTAAATTGTAAAATTGCGATAAACTATTTTCATTTATCCTCTTAGCTTGTTATTCAAGTTATTATGGTTAATTAAACCCTGGATAATCGATATTCATAAGCTTCATAAAACAACCAACTTTTTCATTGCCAGCATCGTGATGTCATACCGGAAGTGCCACAGACTGACTTGACATCAACAACTAGCACCGTTATTGCAACAAATACTACCATTTCTCCAGTTACCACAATGCCCACTATCATTACCAACAATTTCTGCCAAAGCGACTGTCAAACAGTTGCCATCTTTTTGCAAGACAGTATTAATGTCTTGTGTAGCAACAATGACGTTTACACTGTCGCCAACGACGATATTTGCAAAACAATCAAGAAAACAACATTGTCCTCTTGGTACCAAAATTACAGTGGCAGTACAGTAGAAGCTGCTGTGGACATTGGTTACGATGTGGCAGCCATCATTGATGGTAAGCAATTTATCAATGTTTGGTCAAAGTTTCAAACATATGGGTTAACTTGATGTGGAAAGTTAAACATTGGTTTCAAAATTTTGAAGATTATCTGACAAA
>JAQGAO010000748.1:0-29925 GCA_034697705.1 Ommatoiulus sabulosus | reverse complement strand
CCTGTCCGCCTGTGTCCCATTTTCACATACCCCCCCCTCCCCCCCTTAGCCGGACATCCTTTATGGATGGCCCCTAAGGGCTTATTTCCGGTAAATGTTGACACGACATGTTGTCTTTTTAAATTCATATTCAATTCAAATTATGCATATAGTCGACAAAACAAGAAACATACATTGAATTTTAAACAAAAACCCCTCTTATGCTTGCCTTTTATAGCTTAATTTTGTATAACTTTTTATAACTTTGTCATCAGGGAACGCATCTGTTTTTTATTGTCAGCATGAGACACGCTAGACATTGTATATCAGTAGGCTAGTATTTTTTTTACTAGTTTTTCTTGGGTATACTGTATGCAATATGCATGCAGAAAATAATTACAATTTAAGAAATAAAATGAAACATAATGGCATATATTTTTTTAAATTCTTTAATTCCATTGCAAAATTCTTTTAAGTGGCATTCGCAATGATATCAACCTTGGAAAACAATGGAAAAAAGTACATGCATATGCAGTATACTGTATATTCTAATTAAGCACGCACCTAATTCGCTTTAAAAGAATATGGTTCCTTGGGGACGCACATGTACATTTTAATTGGTTTGACGTGCATTGAGTAAATGATGGAAATTATAAACTCATCTTGCATCATTTACTTTTGTTTATGATGAGCATGTAGCCGCGGATCAAAGGCTTTCATTTAAGCAGATGCATGCGCTCGATTACGCTTATCGTCGTGTAAATAATTAAAGATGTTCTGATGCCATTTGGTGATAATATTCACTGATAACATCCAAACATGTAGGCCAAATTTGTTAACCAAATGCAATTAGCAGGGCCAAAAAAATTCTCAGAAACCGTTGTCGATGGGAATTTTTCAAATATAATCGTAGGCATAACATTAAATGTAATTTCGATAACAAATTTTGCCTGTAGATAACGAAGGTAAATAGGCTTTGAAATGTGAATATCATATTAATAATTTGCCACGCATAAATTTTAAATTTTAAAAAAAATACCGTGGACTTTATAAAAGCACCATCATCAGCAGGATGCAGCATTGGGTAAAAAAGGAAGTTTTTGATTCATTTAAAATTAGCGCTGTGAAATTTTAAAATGTGAAATTCACAATCCCTATAGTTATTTGTTTCGTTAACTGTAGAAGAAACATTTGTATTTACACTATTTCATTCTATGCCTAAAATAATCTTGCTGCAATCCCAAAGGGAACGTCCAGCTGGAATATACATGTAGTTTATAGTTTATTTTATATCTTCATCAAAAAATTGTTCGCAACTATCCCAAGCGACGATCGGTGGCCAAATACTAATTACGAGCTTGGAATAAAACAGTTCTTATGCTGGATTGGAACCAAATGTGAGTGATGCATCTGACAATGCGCTATACCCTTTGCCATATCCATGGTCCGAGAAAGGATGATCGGCAATTGCCGGTGATACATAATGAAGGTCCCGGGCTTCCAAAGATGGCGTCGTTCCAAGATGCCAACCGATTTGCCTAACTACGATTGGAAACGACTTTATTTGAGTTAGACATCCCCCGTATAGTTTTTTTTTCTTTTTTCAGGTATACGTGTGTGCCTACATGCACGTCGCGTGCTCAGCGCATTTTCCGATAGCCGTTGCACCGTGCAATGCAGTTAATGCTTTCTTTTATATTCTAATTTTATCGAGCAAAAGTTAATTTCTGTGACGTCATTTATGATTATCGACCGGTGGGTGGGTGGAGTCAATAATGTTACCTTTGAGATATGAGCGAGGGATTCCCTCAGGTATTCTGACTGATGGTTGGGTGGGGACAGGAGAGGGTTGGAAAACAGAACCCAAGCCTGACCTCTGGCGGTTCTTTTTGTTCCAATATCCATCACTTCCATTACCGAACACCTTTTTGCCGGACACGCCAAGAGTGGGCTGGCTCACCTTGCGAGGAATGCCGCCACGGATGTGACGGAACTTGTGCCGCAGAAATCGCGCCTACGCCACCGAGGGTGCATGGCACGCGTCGGAGAGCGCCAAAGCCAATTCCACGTGAAATATTTGAAATTTCGGGGGATTTTACCGCAGTTCGGAATAGAACTTCGTCATCGATTTCAAGTGCCTATTACTCGCGATGTGATGGTATTCGGGATTTGTTTTGTTGTGCCCCGTTTTTATTTGGCACTTCATCCGCTTCGATTGTGTTGCGGCGATTCCGGAATTGGCCGAAGTTTAATTTGGAAAAGTGAAACAAAATAGTCAACTCGAGGTTTGAATAGTTATATTTAGTGATTGCATTTTCCCGTCGCTCTCGTTATCCTTGCGTTCTTTAAATATTTGACAGTGCAAGTCAAGTTGAGCTGAAGTTAGTTGAAGATTTAACGCTGTAATTGAATCTGACAGGAATTGCCTTAAACTTCTTCCATCTGCATGCGTAAGTAATTCTTGGTGAAACGGATGTTGTTACCTTTGGTTTTTGAACAGTGCCATCGTTCCCTTTGGCGTTTATCATTTTAAAACATTAGGTCCTCGTAGGAGAAGTAAGTTTTACTCGCATGTTAAATTTTTACTTATTTTTTATATTGTTTATATAATTAATATTTTCTACAATTGGTTCGTGAGTTGTTTTTTTGTTTGTTTGTTTTCCATTTTAGAAAACATTCGTTCGGTTTGTTCGAATATTTAATACCCCCGAAGATCCGCTCTTCCCAATTAATATTGCAAATCGCAAATTCTGATTATTCATTCGTCATTATAATCTTGTACTAAATGTAGTTAGTTTCCGAACCCTCTGGTTGGCTATTTTGATCACGCGACTGGCCATGTCTCTGATGGCTAGTTTCGGTATGCAAACTGAGTCTCGCCATCTCTCGCGTGATTTCGCACTGTCCGGTGTCCGCCATTTTGGCCGTCCTGCACTCGATCTTTTCGACCGTACTTTAATTCGACAGCGCAAAACCTCGAATTAATTTGGTTTGAATTTGGATTAAACGCGTCTTAATGCCGAGGAACATGTTCAGTTTGTACGGGCACCGCCACAGCCGTGGCGAGAACGACAAGATAGGGCATGAACGGTACTACCAAAGGCCCCTTATAACCAACAGCAAGAAGTACCGCAAGCGGCTGTACAACCACCGGAAGGCCAAGTCGGTGTCGCAGATTGACGCCACGCTCTTGGCCAATGTGAACGCGCGACAGAACGCCAATTGCAGCTGTAACGGGCCGCCAGAGGGCGCTCAGGTGGCCGTTTCCGCCAGGAAGAGGCCGCCGCTGCTTAGGCACACTTCCACGAGCCTGGACGATCTGACGCAATTGAAGCGCCATCTGAGAAGGCCGAGCTTGGTAAATGAAGAGGATGAGGACGAGGAAGATGATGAGTTCGAAGGTCAGCACAACGGAAGTGATGCCAGGGTGCCTCTGCAGCGCCCTACCTCCATAGCACTGACCAACACTGCGACGCCCGCCACGCCCCCTGCTTCCGCTTCCTCCGAATCGCCTCTCTCCAACAGCCTGGAGTCTCTGGCCAAGTTCTTTTCCGGCGTGTTCATTGGGAATCGACGTTCGTCCAGTGGAAGTTCCAATCAGAAAAGGTAACTTCTGTAAGATCTTGTCCATTGACTTAAAAAGACCGTTCATTGGATGGTTTTCACTTCCGGCCTTTCAGAGCCGAGATGGCTGTTTGCTAGTTTTGGGATGTTAGCCGAAGAAGCCTCATATAGCATCGTGCATTTTCTGGCTTCCACGTTGGTTTCCAAATAAACATGTAAAAAGTCCCCCAATTTACACACATGATGCGTTCCAGAAAACCTGTTCGGAACTCGAATGTCTGTATGTTGGATTTGTACCTGGCCCATATCATTCTGTCATTATCTGGCGCATGGGAACCAATACTATCGAGACCGAATAGTTACTGTGCCCCCACCTGCCGCAGCCGGTGTCTCGTAATGACTGTTAGATTATTGATGACATTACAGAACCAGTATTAAGAATAATTTGCTCTTCAGAGGGTCTACCAGCTGTGCGTTCTCTGATGGAATTACGGCGAAGATACATGTACTTTCAGACATAAATGACATATTTTCAATAAAAATGTTTTTTTATAGCTAACTAAGGTAACTAGGCTATGTGAATTTCATTTTTTTACATAACTTTTGCCCGTATTGTTCCCTAGATAGCACTTTTTTAATTAGTTTTTTTTTAATTAATGCGTGGACATTTTATAAATGTGAAATTCGCACTTCCTAGTTACATGTAGACGAAAAAAAGTTCTTGAAAATATTCAAGAAATTCCTGAAGACAACGGATCTCTGGCAAAACCTCTTAACAGAAGCAGTATGCATGCAGAGGCAGGTCTAGGAGTTATGCCTGCAATACCCGTTTCTGTAATGCTATTCCTGAATGGCATACCATTTCAGACATCCTGTACAACATGATTGCAATCCCAAGGACTATCGGAACTTTTCGGTGCGAAATGGGTCTCGAAAACTGGGAAACCGAGCAACGTAACCCTCTCAATCTTCAGATTGTCCATATTAGTTGCCAGAGTTACGCAATATTTTCGGTATATACGATAGTTTGACAGATAGTGCAGGTGCTTATATCGATTATCAGCAGTTGAATTATCTGGGCTGGACGACGTGTGCCGTGAATTCAGGCCGAAAAAAAAAGCCAACTAGCTGGCTTTCCGGAACAACGAAACGTTAATCGTCCGCATCCGTTTAAAAAAAAAAAAAGAATTAAATTTCCATCCGATGTTTTTCAATAACTTCCGCACGATCGTAATCCCACTTCGCATTCGCGAATCGTTCTTTTGCATTATTAAGAAGGATAAAAATCGACAGATTGACCGCGAATAGCTAACTTTGTAAAAAAATCATTAAACCGTCTAACGGAGCTGCATATGGAATGAGCGAGGTGTGCTCACCTCTTACACGTTTTGCAATTGGGCCACGGAAAACGCAAGTTGCTGCGTGCATGCACATGCACGGTTTCGCAGTCTATAGTACCGTCTGCCAAACTGCTGACCGATTCGCACGATCGGCTTATCTTCGCATCCGAAAACAAGCGTTGCCTGCGTTATCAATAATTGAAATTGTTTGCCTAGGGTAGGATCTGATATTCTCAAACCACTTTCAGAAACCCCCCTTCACAGTCAGCCGGTGAGTTTCGGCGTGACGCCTTTAACATTTCATTTTTAGTTTTAAGAAACAGCGAGCTCGTCTTTTGCAAGTTTAATGATTGCGATTACAATGGTGCTCTGACCTTTCGACTGTTTGGGAATCAATACCCTGTATGCTGCTGTTTTTTTAGTGAATGTGGTGTTGCAATACCTATTACACGCTAACCACAACATATTAGATTGAAAGACAATGGTGGTTTTTGTTCACTTTTTTTTCTTAGGGAAAGGGCCGCTGGAATCGTATTTGCTCATATACGTCTATCTATAGACAGATCTTTTAGGCAATGAGCGACCATTGTCTGGAGTTGTCCCGTGTTTATTGCAGTCGAACTTCGTTAAGAGTAATCTCATGGAACGTCACAATATTGTTCGTTTTAAGTTAGCGGAGTTCGTGTTATCAGAAGTCAGACATAACCTGACTTCAACAATGCGAACTAAAGTTTGATCGATGTTTGGATGAAAGTAATGCATACCCCCATGTATATGAATGGGAAGTTGCAACTTTTATCGAGGAAATCTCCTTTATAACGTACTTTTTATTATAGATAAAAAACTATTTAAAGCAGTGTTTTTAGGTATGATGTATTAAATATTTCAAAAAAATTAACTATAGATAACGTAGGTAAATGACTAGGTAATATGTATTTCAAATTCATGCATTTCCAGGCAATTAAAAAATATATAAAAGCAACGTCTAGGGATCATTACTTGTACCATCATAATGCCTTAGTTATTCGCCTCTGTTAGCTGTATAGAAAACAATGCGTTTTGAAAATATCCCATGTAATGTCCAAATCTATTTTCTGTGTAATTCCCATCGAGAATGTATAACTGGAAAGTATAGTGTTGCGTGCAAGAATTTGTGCATATGGTCCACCATGCAATTGGGGCAATCCGGTTGTAATCAAGATTTCTAACACGACAAAAATAAAGGATTCTGATCGATCCACAGTAATGATATTCCACATTTTTGCAGTGGCTTATTTTTTTGCAAGCAAAATATACGGATTCTTGTTTTACGATTTAAGGGTAGGTTCGTTAAATTAGCCTAAATGAAGTTTACTGAATTGCGCAGGTCATGTTTAGTACAAAAATAGTTTATCTAGGAGACCTTCACTTTTCTAACTTTCTCGGATAATCGACAGTCTGTTGTGTATGGAGTTTGTTCTACTCGTGTATTTTTCTGAATCTTGCTCCCCATTTTTAGAGAATTCAGATTTCAGATTGGCTGACAGCTTATGGCCTAATGACAACTAAGCTAAAAAAATTACGGAAGTAACATGATTTAAAAATGGCTTGAAAAATTATAAACTCCTAATTAAAACTTAAAATTTTCGAAGTACATGTACGCGGTATACAGAACTGAAGTGACCTCTGATTTCGGTCCATATTATATTAATAAAAGGGGGGTTCTTTGGTCCAAATTATATTCTGAAATTGCTCTCGACTCGACCTCAATATGATAACTTACAGTAAAGAACAGTATGTAGTTGTGAATACCTTTGTGGTTTTGGAGTAAATCCCAGACAATCAAAACATTGTATGATCTAGTTTTTTGTATTGTGACTAAATCCATTTAATATCACTTGACTTTATTTATTATTATACTATGTATTTACTTAGCTTGGTTGTGAAAAGAAAATTCAGTGCACCACTTAAATTACGGTAAAAATTCTTGAACTCAATTGATTGCGTTATACAGGGGAGGGGGGGGGGGCATTATATCCCTGGGCCTCTCGATTAGCGTCCATCTGACAGCATGCTTTCACAGATGAATAGGCCATGAAGATAAATGATAGACAGGAGCTTGCAGATCGCACTTTGGCAGTCACGAATCACGCGTGCAAAAGGAAGGCATTCATTGGTCTTAAATTGACGATAACTACTGTATAAATAATTTTTTAAAACCAATTAGCAGGTTGATTTTGGAAACGTGACCCACAACTGCCAAAAGGCAATTTATAAAGCTTCTTGCTGAGTGCCCCTCCTATACATGTATATTGTACGTTGCGTTTTCTTTCTGATACTGTAAGATAGTAAACGTAAAAGATGACGAAAAATCCAATTTTAAAGTTCCAGAGTGTCGTAAAATTAGTATAAGGGATGCATTTGAGACAATTGATTATCAATCCCGAAATTACAGTTGATATTTTGATAATGTGCATGTATGTAAGCATGTAAGGAAAACTAGCTGCAACTAACAGAGTACACGTGGTTCCCAGAAACTCGATAAATCGCTGTGAGCTTTCCTGCCATGCACTCATGTAATGCGTGTTTGATTACATTAATTTACCACTAATTTAATGACGCTCTACAACTTTGCAATTGGATTTTTCGCCCTATCGTTAACGATCAATATCTTAAGAGCCGCACTCTTACATATAGAACGTAGAATATATCTTACATGTCGAATGCTCTTACATCACTTTCTGGTCAATTGTGAAAGCAGATTTTATCCAGCTGTTTCCATGTGGCCGATGTTCAAGACGTCCAGTACATGTACAGTATATGGGGCTGCTTTACACATTGGTTCTTAATTTTCGCTAGGCACAGAAAAAGTTGTCACACTGGTTGCATGCATCTCTGTGCTTGGTGTGATGTGGCGCTGTATTTGTCGTGCACGTATTGACGTCACATTTCCATTGTGCATTTGCATTGTCTATCTCGAGTCCTTAGAGAAAGTTGCAAGCCCTTCTGGGTCAGCATCCCGCTGTTAGCTAAGTTCTTTTGTGCTGTCATGCGGCCGAACTTGTTCATTATCTATCCCGAATAATATCGTGCTATTTGAAAAAGTGTGGCATTTTTGCACATGTTTTGGTAAATTATGATATACTGTATATGCTAAAAATCCAACAAAAAAATTACGTGAAGAAATCACACGTGTCAAATTCAAATTGCTCCTATATTTATTTATTTTAAAAATAAACGAAAAATATACAGGATTTTTAATCTTAGAGGAAAGGGAAATTGTACATTTGGGGAAAAAAATCATTCACGATCAAAATATTTAACTAACAGGCCTTAATTTTATAGTTGTTTATATTTATAGGGTTTAGCACCGACTTAAGAGGGCGTAAAACTATGACTGTAATGCCTGATTCACAAAGCATCGACGAATGCATATCATCCGCTTTTTATAATGCTTCAAAAATTTTCTCATTTAATCATGAATTTTGTTAAAGGTATTTGAGCATAAAGTACATTTACCGTTTCAATCCGTTGTGCAGGTCAGTAAAGTTGAAGTTTCATAACTATCAGAGAAAGTTAATCATTGTTAAGTATTAAGAAATACATGTACATACAAGCTTGTATGTATACTGTATTTCTTGATCAAGTAATATAGAATTGCTTTCTACATTTTCATTAAGGGTTAAGCGCATGCTGTGCATTTATCTACTTAATTTAATGACGTCCAGGTCATTGTCATATTTTTCAATGGCCACCCCTAGTTTTTCATACAGATTCGTATCCTTCACATCAAAATAAGAAACATTTGTTGAAGACATTTTTCTGATATGACCATGCGTTTTCCCAGGATAATGGAAAAACCTTGCAAAGTGAATCATAATGCATTTTGCATGGTCAAGCAATAGCAATGCATTGTTGATACCGGTATGACATCATAAATGTAGTGTGCATTTAAATAGTAGGACCATCATTCAAAATTACATTAAATTCATAACTCCATTGCATAACAAAGAAAAGAATATAACTGTAACTACAAGTTATGTTATCCAAAGAGAAAATTCAGTTTATCTCAAAGAAGGTTGGTAAGGTTATGTACATGTTACATTTTGTTGCCACTATTACAGGTTACATTAACAAATAGTATGATCATATCAGAAAAATGTCTTCAACAAATGTTTCTTATTTTGATGTGAAGGATACGAATCTTTATGAAAATCTATAGTGGTTGCCATTGAAAAATATGACCTTGACCTGGAAATGACCTAGACGTCATTAATTTAAGTTAAAATAAATACTGGTGTTTTCATTCCCCCGTCATCCCAAACACATTTTGTTTGAATCACTTTTCGATCAAATGCATTGTTTTTATGTTATTGGCAAATGTCATGTTTAGTGCCTCACCCTGTATATTGAACAACCTTCGTAGTTTGATAACTTTTTTTTTCAGATTTTGTTAATTATTTCTATATAATAAGAAATATTGTTCTTGGTCAAGTGATATACATGTACCTCTGCTTTCCATTCTTCAGTACATTCAGTATGTCGTTTCTCGTTTCTGACCATTGTAAAGTTAAATATATAGCAGTTGAAATATCACAATGAAATATTTCTAAATACAGTAACAAGATATATATATATATATACCTGTATAATCGAAGCAGTGTTGCGTAGATAAACTTTGAAGAAAGCAACACCCTTTTATCCGCACAGCGGTTAAAAATACCGGAAATTGGAAATCAATCATTGATAAGGGAAACCCCTGCAAACAGAAACACTGGAAAATGTAATGAACACAGAGCACATTTCCCTGTGGCACGCCACCAGATTGAACCACTGTATGGATACACCTTTCTTTTTTTGCAAGGCCATAATAAGTAAAGCATTGTCTTGCGATAATAACGTGTAATTGCTAAGTAAGTTGCTGGATATTTCGCAAAATCCAACGAAGAAAGCAAATGTATCTTCAAAGCTTCTTCAAACACAAAACTGCAGTTGCTTTTATGTGAAACGAAGATGGTGACCCACGAATTCATGTAATTGTACACTGATCTAGCACAAAGAGCGATGTAACAACAGTTTATTGTTATTATTTTTTTCGCGTTTTTTAAGTTCAATTAATGATAATGACGGAAGTTTCCTGGAAGGAAATTAAAAGCAAAATACAGTTTCGAGGTAGAATTAACAATATCTGGGACAGATTTCTGCAAAATCTGTAGCATAGAAGAGATGTTTTTACTCCTTTCAAGCTGAGGGCTACCTAACAAGCCAATGGGCATCTAAGTAATAAACCAACGGGCCACTCTGTGTGATTTAATCACGTGGGATTAGGTGGTGGCAGCTGCCACGATGTCACCGGACGCCTGTCAGGCATGATGACATCTGTGGTCGGCTGTCTGTAGTATATTGACATTCCGGCTTGTGGTTTTCGAATCCGAGCAAATGTTCTAATGGAATGGCTTTCCGGCACCACGATACTCCCTAATTTAGGGCAGTATTTAAAAACTTGTTCCTTTTTTTTCCGTTGGGGTCACAGTTTTCACTTTTTCGCGACCAAGAAGTTATAGTTTCCTAAAGTGATCGCTAGATGGCGCATGATCAACTCGCGTCGCTAAATATATAGCCTTGTTTCAAGTTGTTTGATGAGATCGGAAATTGCTTCAGCTGCCGTATTCTTCCATAGATGAAGAATCACCTCTAACCTTCCCCAAAATCTGTCCTGGACTCCCCTCGACCATGCCCTTGCCAGGTTCATGGCCCGCGAACTTCGGAAGATGGACGCCGAAGTTCCGATTGACCCAATTCGAGAACTTCGCCGGGGATCCAGTAGACGGCGCTGCGTGGATCCGTGCGTTGTCCAGGAGGAACCGGGCGTCGCGTGTTCCGTCGCCCGGGACAAGCACCTCTTCTTCTCGAAATGATGGTCAGTCCCCGCCCCCTTGTCCGTGTCGCGTGACTGCGATGTCACGTTGTCAGGAGTGAATCCGGGGGGGTAATTAGGGTAACGGTACCCAGCCGGGGTTGTCAAGGCAACGCACCCGAAACCGCGCCATTCCGCAAAAGTTGATCGGGAATTACCGTGCGTGGCGTGTGACGTCACGTGCCACCTTTAGCAGGTGTCCACGAAGCATGCACCGTGGTAGCGTGGCGGCGACTGTTGCGCACCCGAGGCGCGGGATCGATCGTCCATCCCGATTGGTCACTCACCCTGCCGTTCCCATTTGTCACACGGCTTTTCCTATTGACAAACAAGTAGGCCACGCCCACCCGCAGAAACGCGCGTGGCAACGTCGCTCTTTTATTATTGCTGCGATGAAATGTGCGAGTGGCAACCGCAGTGTCGCGATCGTCGCATGTAAGGACCTCGCGGGTGCCGCTTGGTTCCACTTCCGATCCGGGCTGCGTGGTCCACGAGGATCTGGTTTGGTGACCCGTTGAACCCGCGCTCGCCTCGGTGTCCTAACGCCAGGCCTGTTTTTTTTTTTTTTTTCTTGTACGTTTTGGAACGTTAAGTGCATTGAAACTATAAACGCCTCCTGGATAAAAGGTCTGTTATTTCGGGGGAAATTCACCGTTTTCGAAGTGGGCGAAATCCTCCGCTTTATAAGACCGGATTGCTCGGGGAATGTACGTTGCGTCACCTGGTGGAGCGCGCGGAATGTCGCACGCTTTTCGGGAAGTAAGGTTAGCCTGAAAGTAAGTTTTTTGGTTGCTCAACAACTAGTTGCGTTGAGACGGAGAATGACGCGGTGATGTCCCGCTGTACCTCAAAGAGTACCTTTCTGGAAAATAAACTTCTGGCGATGCATCGATGAGATTCGTACATGTTTAGGCCTGTCCGAAAATTCGAAATGTCTGCAGATTTTTTCTAAATATTGTTTTTAAAAAACGAAAATACCAAATGGAAAATAAGTGGATTTTATAATGAATTTATAAATGAATCCATGTAAAAAAAAATGGGGTGTTTTAGTTCTCATACTTTGCAGCCAATAAAACATGATTTTTGGGCATTCCTTTCAATTGACCGAAATTCGGCAACGGATTGCCTCGTGTGTTCAGAGATTGCGAAGTAAGTTTCGATAACTCTTCAGTGTCATCTTCCATTTTTTTTTTTAAAAAAAAAAGATATTTAACGGAATATTACCGCGTGTTCTCCGGTGATGTGCACGGTCGATCTGTTGTTGTTTCAAAACTTTGTCCCACCCATGTCGCGATCCAATGACATCATAGTGGCCTGCTCGAGTGATGACCCACTAAGATGGCGATTGAGGCAAGGGTACACCTGTTCTACAAGTCTGGAATCCTAGAAAAGAATAAAAAGTTAAACCCAAGTGCTTTTGTTTACACAACCTGCACCACATTCAGCAAAGAATGCATGGTATCAGGCGTAACGGTGATCCAAGCGTCAATAATGCACCTAGGATAAGCCTCCTGGGACACCCTGTATACTGGAAGGACCCAGCTAGGGTTAACAAAGAGAATGGAAAAAGTAGACACATTTACACGACATCAACATTTTTTCATTAGTCTGTTTGGTAGTTGCGGCTACCTTTATTAAACTTCAAAAACCTTTGATTAAAATTAGGTTGCCTCCGGCGTATACGTCCAAATCGCAACGAATTCCTAGGAAACCGAAAATTCGAATATCTCTTGTTTGAAGGAGCAATTGTGTTCTCATTGTTGCTATTTTAATTGCCCACTACAGCCAGAAATCACATCATAGATGGTGCTGGGATTTTCAAATAAATACCAAATCAATGCTCATCTATTATCAAAACCTAAAAAGGCCTTGGCTCGAATATGTATACGTAACGAGCAGACTACCGTCATTGCACGAGGGCCGGGTCCGCCATATTGATGTACAATTAAGAATGACAGCGTGGATCATCGAATTAAGAGAAAATTCATAGTTCTGAAACGTCCTTGCGATGGAACAAAACTTTAAGTGCAGTTGATTGTTTAGTTTTTTTTCCCCGTACAAAAAAATTATGGGATTCGCGGTCCTACCTAGAATGATGAAAAGAAAGGCCCCGGCCGTTAGATAAATATTACTTACCGTGAATCGTTTTTTTACCATTTTTTAGCGTTTTTTTTTGTCCCGGCATTGCTTTAAAATGACAAGTAACTGTAGGAATAATGCCAAATGGAACATCAATTGAATGCGCCGCCTCAACATCACGGACCCTACCTTCATGAGATGACTGTCGTCTTCTCGTGCAACTTTATCTACTTCAATTTACTCCGTTGCGCATAATTCATCAATGCTACTCTAAAATGATATCAAAACAACAATAATAGATCATCAACCAAAAACATTTCTTGGTTGAGGATAGGTTTGCCTCGCGTTCATTTTATTACATGAATCCAACCATTGGAAGATGAAGATTGAAATGCTCCTTTCAAAGGTGATTTCGATGGCCCCCTTTATTCATGCTCAATACAAATCCCATGCATGCATGTTCTGTCCAGGAACCGCCCTATACGAGCCCATCCCTATAGTCTTTTCTATATGGTCTATATAGTCTCTTCCTATAAATGGGGCCAGGGGATTCCCTAGTCCCACATGAGCGCCTTTTGGCCTTAATGCCCGGGCACCCTAAAACACGTCCGTATCATACCAAACCCCATGCGTGTTAGACCCAACTCACTTTTCCGAAACGCCATTTCGGTGACGTCACACTCGAGCAGCCCAAAGGAAACACCAATTTTTTTATATAAATGCGCCCCTCGATTTAATCTGGGGTCTTTCGTTAATTCGTGACTATAGCCCAACTTCACGGTTTATCGTCCGTGTCTCAGCTTCCATCAGCAGCCATGTTCAATCTGTTCCGGTCGCAGTCGGAGTTGATCCGCCAGATCAAGGGCCTGGACGACGATCGGCAGCACGATCGCTTCAACGTCAGGAAGCCCGGCGTCGACTACGACAAGTTCCCGAGACCCATTCGGCCCCGCAAAAGCATCTCTGGGGGGAACAGCAGCGAGCGCTCGTTACCTTTGACCTCGCTGGGGGACGAGAACGGGCCGTTCGGCAACAGCGGCGACCGGGCCAGCCGACGCCGGAAGAACAATAACAACGTGACGAATGCGGCGATGGTGGTCGAGTGTGACATGATGACCACCAACTTGTGCGGCCTGAGCGCCCTCGCCAGAGCCGCTGGCTACGAGGGCGACGCCAAGGATGCCGACGACGCCGAAAACGGCAATGGCGCTCCTGTCGGCAACGACCAGCTGCAGTCCATCGCGTTTGCCTTCTCGCATTTGACGCTGGAGGCGGGGGTCAAAGAGCAAGTGGTCAAGAAGAGGTAAGGGGCGAGGACTTGCTGGTCGGGCTAGCTGTTCCTGCCAAGAGTGGATAACCGCACGCGAAACACGTGCTCCTATAGTTAGTTCAGAAGAATGAATGTGCATTTCTCTTGCATATATAATGTCATATTCAGTAAAAACGTTTGTAAGACTTTGTTGGATTATCTTGATGTACTACTGGTGTTGACGGACGCTTACGAAAGCATCCAGATTTATTTACCCCCTTGACTTGTAGTAGGATTCATCATACCTGAGATATTTCATTTTTTGAGAAGTTCAAGCTCTCCTATATATTTAAAAAATCTTGGAAATGATTCAAAATCGAAGGCGCGAAGCCAAAATCCAAGGATTTTAGCAGAGGTTTATTTTTTAGAAAATAAAGGAGAGAATTTAAATGTATAGCTAAAAATGCTATAAAAAAACCTTGGGCTAGCTGAAACTTATTTTCAAGAGGTAAATGAATCCTGACGTTGCAATCCCAACTTAATAATTAATATCGAATAGTGTCCATCAAAAGTTTAAAATTTTGCAGGTATTACGGTGAGAACACAAGAATGCTTACTTTCGACGTGTTTCTTTCAGCTTCTTTCGTGCTTACTGTATTTTCAGCTAGCTTCTTTTTTCTAGCTTTGGGGCGCCCAATGAACGCTGAAATCAGCGTGATGTTCAGTGTGCTTGGTGGCGCCACTGCATGCGTTATGCTAGGTGAAACAATCCGCGTAAAAATTTCCACATGCGCATTAGCATCTCATGATGAGTGCAGGACACGTTTTTACGGTACATCGGCGGCATATACAATAGATGGCTACACTTTTGACGAATAGTGATCTGTGTGCCACTCTGTGTCTTACAAATCTGCTTTCAGATTATAAGCGCTTCTTTAAGCTCAGCCTGGCTCGGCTAATCTTGCGTGCGCCCTCTTTTAAAACGCATACCGCATTCTTATCCCGCTTGGTGGCGCTAGTGTTTGCCGAGTGGTAAACACCTGCAATAAGAATTCTGTGTGTTCTCACCCTTAGGCAGTACTGTGTGTCGCGTCAATTCACGAGAATTTCTTTGAAAATTGTAAACCGAATGGCTCTATGCCAAATAGGAAAGCTCTTTCAGATAGGACATCGCCTTAATCGAATTATATATACTGTATATCAATTTATAATTCAATCACATTCCCACAATATCGTATTAGTCCACTCGTATTGTGACGTATTCGATCATTTACTTTTCGTACCGATCTTCGTAAATGATCGAATCTTGCTATTAAAACTGTTCTGTTGAAAGATATTTAAAAAAAGATTAGCCACAGAATGTGCAGCTTCTAAACAATTTATAATTCTAAAATGCATTAGTACGGCACATTGTGTCTACGTTCTAAATGAAATAATATACTAGGGAAATTTCGTGTTTTGGTAGAAAGTTTACTAGAAGCGGGAAATAGGCATGCTTTAAGATTATGATAGGTCTAACCGGAAATCACTTTTTATCAGACGATGGTACTGCCATGCAGCCATCCAAGTTTAATGCAACTTCACCCATTGTGAAACTTGTTCAGAAGATGGTTGATTATTTGGGAAGGTTTGGAAATGAAGGTATCTCCTGCATCGAAACACCGTTTTTGGGCATGGCTACTTTTGGTATTTGCCACACACACAGTATACAATTTACCTGTATATGCATGTAGTTGCTGTGGGGTGCAGTGTCCAGTGAAAATATTTTGAATTCCTTGTTGTTCAAGATAATTGAAGCGTTCAGATAGAATCGGTTCGGCGCACATTGTCTTATGACCGTAAATGAGCCTTAAATCCTGTCATCTTAAATTTGTGAAGATCGCGATGAAATTATTGGAAACGAAAGCACAGTCCTTTGTGAAATTTTTATTTCAAATCGACACAGTATGAAAGGTTTCAGCCAAAGAAAGTGATGAAAGTAAATTATATGTATAAACAAGTTTATTACAAAATTCTTTCATTTATCATTTTTGTTCAAGGTTGCAGACGTCAAAACGATCGATGTGATTTTATTTTTTTTATATGTACTTATTTGGTGTCGCCATATAAGCGCATACATGCAGTTTAGGAAAACAAAAGCCGCGATCTCTCTCCAGCTTTTATTTACGAAGTGAAATTGTTCATAAACTATAGCAACGAAATGCAGACATATATTAATGAACAAATAAACGTCAGTCCTAAGTCTCGACATAAGTCTCGACTCATAAAAACTTGACTAAAAATATGAGTCAGAACATGTTGTTTTGCAAAGTATTTTCAATGTAGTTTGTCGAAGTGAGTTTTTTTCAGCTAAAGTAGTCTGCAAGGTATTTTCCAACGATCTGAGAACTACGAAATTCAACATTGTTTTGGTTTAGAATTTTAATTAAGGTTTAACATGCTAATAGCTTCTTATGTTCTTTAAGATTTAGCTTAGGTTCGTGGTTGACTAATTACATTTCCTGTCGGATTAGAATTCGGTTGATTAGATGAATTTCGTTAGCAAATCACCATTCAGTAAGTAGATTTTAAATTCATTTGAATTCTAATGTAAGCATTTAGTTAGCTTCTTTTCAAATAAATGTGCTCTGATTCATTTAATTCACCTGAATCTACTGAGCATTTAATGAATGTAGGCAATCATTGCTTGCACCACTGCATTCAGTGTTTGCCTACCCACAAGGGGCAGCGCGTTGATTTTTTTTAGACCATCTACTACAAGTGGCATAATTGGCAATTTTCGCAACACCTTTTCTAAATTTATAAAGAATTTCTTTAAGCTATAAGATGTGCTCTGATTCATTTAATTCACCTGAAACGACTGAGTATTGAGTGAAGGTAGGCAATTATTGTATGCACAATTGCATTCAGTGTTTGCCTAACCACAAGGGGCAGCTCGTTGCATTTTTAGACCATCTACTCTACTACAAGTGGCATAATTGGCAATTTGCACAACAACATTTTTACATTTATAAAGAATCGCATTATTGTGATGCAGATAAAGTATGCTACCTTTTGAAGAATATGCCAATGATGTTACAACTTATTGCGATGCAGTGATCGTCTTTCTTTGTCCAACTATCGTTTTTTTTTTTTGAAGACATCTCAAATTTTGTTTTATGAATTTGGGGAATCATCCTTCGTGACTTTGGTAGGAATTGAGCTACCTCGTTCTTCGTCTAATATACAGCCAAGTAAGGAATTCCATAACGTGATTGTTATTTATAGTATGTCGGTCTATCCTTTTCGCATTTTGGTTTTCTGAATTGAGTTGAAATGGAAGATTTTTTCTGAAATTACATATAGCATCATATAGCATGACCGATTTCAGAGCCTCCCCCGCGCCTTCATGCTTCACTTTCACTTTCTGGTCTGGGCAACTCCGAGTTGGGTCTAATCGACAAGGTCAGGGCTTTGGCTTCAATTCAGATAGCAGATTGAGGTAGAAATTCGATACCGGGAGATGATTGGATTGATAGCTGGGGTTTTTGAAGCTTTCAAAGGATCAAGTCAAAGTTGCTCTTTGCCCTCTGAGGTTGGAGGAAGTAAAGTGTTGATATGTTCACGTTTAATGTGAAAAGGAAAGGGAATTGTTTTCCTTGAGTGAATGTAGAACGCTTCGATCATATGCTTCCACAATTATCGGAAACTTTTCGGGAATGGAAGAACATGGAGCACCTTACTCCTTTTCAGAGTGGAGATTTAACTCCTAACCTATATCTACCCATCATTTTTCTAACCATCCTAAAATAACCATTACAACTCACCATCTCAAGAGTTGGTGTTCTGAAATTGTGGTTCCAAAAAAAAATAAATAATAATAATGCCATTTCTTTCCATTGTCAGCTTGTGATTGATCGGTTGGTGGTAATTCCACAGAAATGTTTCGAGATAAAACATTGCGTAAATTTCCCCTACTGTAAAGTGGACAAGAACGTGCTGGTTAAGTTCTTCCATTTTTTATCGGAATGGATTTGACACAGTTGGTAAATTCGTCTAATCTTGATGGGCGTTTCGTCCCATTGTTCTTGTAATCAAAAATAGACGACAGCATTGGAAAGCAGAGCATGTAACCACACGTCATCACAAAACTTCATAAGTTTCATATAATCTATTTTTCTCGCAGATTTCGAGATTTCCCTCCCTCGTTTTGCGTTTTGTTTTTTTCCCCACTTAAAATTTGGGGAAAGATGTTAACGATTACTGTAATCGTCACCTATTTCCTGCACGGTTTGACATTTGTCGACTAATCAATAAGGAGCACTTTGAGTGCAGATTTTCCCTTTGTTTATATCGAACAGCGCGTTTTCGTCTATTGATTAGCCTAATGTAATATTTACCACCTGCTCGGCTAGAAATTAATACGCGCATCGTGGCTGCTGATCAATTTTTCACTCGGACGGGTTTATTGGATCGCTGTAATTAATTGTTAACCGTTAATCAACGAATGTGCTGAAGCTAAAAGTGAAGATGGCTCGACGAACATTCCGTGTCAATGAATGCAACTCGGTTTGCTTGCCAAAAAGGGCATGCTCCCAGCCTTTGCACGCAGACTTGGCCGTTGCAAAGGTCATCTACTGATGCATGCATTGACATATTTTTCTGTGTCCTTAAGTTCCGCTCTTCTGATCAAGATGTGAGCTTTTTGACCGAATGCACCACGTGCTGCTGGTTCTTAATTGGTTTTGAACGTCTCCTACTTTGGACGCTGCTTTGAATCCGGAAATCTAATTGGAGTTTTCCGATGTTTCTTTTTATAATCTGTACTAATTGGAAGACCTTTTTTTTTCCAGTAATGAATTTTAAACGGTTTATCGGAAATTGAGTTCTTCGTTGTTAATTCATTAGCATCATTACTTTTAATGAGATTGAGATCACTGAACTGAACACTGGCTTTTTTCATATGCGTTGTAAGTAATTACTCGAGTTTCAGTAGCTGTGGTTGTTAAAAATGAAGTTTTCTAATTTACTTTTTTTTTTTTTTTTTTTTTTTTTTTGTTATTATAATTGTTTGGCCAGTTCCAATTCGTAAAATTCGAAAAAAAAATCGTAATCTGTACAAAACAATTAATGAAATGGCATTTAACCATCTTATTTTTTGGTTCCATTTAATTGTACACCTATAAAAATGCTTAGTTGTAACTTGCAGAAGTCATTGTCCTTGTGGAAATATTCTAAGTTCCACACGGCGTATGCTAAATAGTAATGAAGTTAGAAATTTCAGCAGCATCGAAAAACACTTAAGTGTAAAATAAATTTGAGTACTAAATTAACTTTAAAAAAAAAAGTAGGAAAATGTACTACATGGAGAAATCAGAAGTCTTGCACTTCTGTGCGGTTTCTGGAATGGATCCATCAGGATCTGTTTGCAAATATTTTCATGGAATCATTTTTGTTTCGCCTTGTAATAAAAGTTTAGCATCACAGGAAATTGGAACGAAAATATTCCATAAAAAAGTGAAAACTTTCACATTGCTCTCTTACCACTCAATTAAAGTCACCTCTTACAATAATCAATGACATATTGCGAACTAACGAATTTCAAGCTAAATATTTTGAGGTTTCTATGGTTTCCCAAATAATTGATGAAGTGAGAAGCAAAACATGGCATGCCACACACGAATGCACTTTTCTTTTTGTTTGAACCTAAACGCGTTTTCATTCGTTTGCGCAAACATGAAGCCACCCCAAAATGCAGTTAGGTTTGGGGCTATTGTGCTATTAACTGCACGGGTTACCATAACCGAGCACTATAGGCAATCCTCTTAAAAATGCATTAACTTATTAAAACAAGGAGGAGCGAACAAGGGGGCAAACATTGGCACAGTTATTAATAAAACTGTATACTTACCATAATAATCCTGTCCACCAGCATGCACCGATATTAATGGTTATGGTTTGTTAAATAAATGATCAGGTACAGTTGATGGGCTGGGTTCATTTCGTACCACACTCATCGGCTTAATTGGGTTAACGATGCCATTTTTTCGCCTTCGTACTCATTAAGCTCCAATTTATTAAATTTAATGCTTCAATTAAAACTGGTTTAATGAATTAGGATGGATAGCGAACGGACAAAAGGCGAGCCGCCGCCATTTGGATGATGGCAACTTGAACCACTTTCTGTAATTATAGATCATAGAATTTAACCGAACTCAGTTTCAGGGTTATTTTTTAAATGGAAAATGATAAAATGATTCCTCTTCATGAAACAAATTAATAGTTTGTCTCCAGGGGTCGAGTAACTAACAAATGTATAAACGGTGTTGGAGCATTGCCTTAGTTATGATAATGGTTATTGGAATTACATTAACATTTGCTCAAAGCGAAAGGTAAAACTCCTTGATCGCATTAAATGCCATCAACCTTGCGCTCATACACTGAACAACTTCGTGCATCTTTTCTAAAGTTGTTGTTAAGAAATTTCTAATTTATACCATGTACATGTAAATTAAACGTAATACTTAACCTCGATCGATCAGGTACCGGAAAAGCCCTCGAATTGGTGAGAGAAATCAACTTTTGAAAGTCAAAGAGTGGTCATATCTAAAGGACTTTATTAGTTCAGAAGTTTACGTTTCTCCCACACACACCAAAATATTTCGCTTCGAGAGGAGCCAATTTCTGTTCGTTGTCCGATGAACTCCGATCGTTACCATTTTTTTCATTTCATTACAGCAGCACATTACCTTCACTTCGACGTCATTATGCCCGTTATGATTACACTGCCCTCGAGGATGAGCAGTTGCTGGGCCACCCGGAGAAGGCGGAAATGGACAAGCAGTTGCATCGAGGAACCGCAAGAGGTTAGAACTCAGCCAACAAAAATACCCATTTTCCTAAAAAATTAACCGTTACTGGTTAAATTATACGATCCTTTTTGATTCCTTTTTTGTATTGTTATTACCAAATTAGCCAGACATATTTCGTCTCACTTTTATCACGTTTTCAGCAGTTTAAACTTCAATCTGTACAGTAGTCTTTTTTGTCAAAATCTAGGCAAAAAAATTGTTGCATTTTTCTTGGTGGATGATATCAGTGCTGCTTCATCAATTCACGTTGCGACTTTCACATTTTTCAAAATTTCTCATGTGTTAAAGTTTTACATTTTTCTGCTGCTTTTATTGATTACTAATGGCGTTTTTTTCAAACTAAAATATATATTTTTTTTAAATTTAAAAGAAAAGCGTTAATTTGGGAAATGGGAAAATGCGAAATTTTCGTTTCCTAGTTACTTTCTTTTGCAGTTTATATCAAAAATAATTCGATCATTTTTAATTGTATGCCTAAAACTATCCCCCTAAAACGGCCTCCCTTTTTGAAAAATCATGTACTATACAGTCATCGAAATTATCTTTAGCACGCTGAACAGTCTCATCAAATAAGCAATTGGGTGTTTTTAATGTAGTATTGTAATTCAAGTGTATTATAATATAAAGGAGAATTAAAAGGCATTAATTGTCGATTGTTTGAGGAAATATGGTAGTATTGAAGTTATAAATCTACACAAGCTAAATTATGATATTACAACGCTTTTGCATTTGTCCCATTTTCTTTGTTGCAGGAAATGCACTCTTGACGTGCCAATATTATTTACGAACTTCCGGTCGCTATACATATTTGGAGCAGCTGAACGATATAGGTGGGTTGTGCCTAATAAAATAGTTTTGTTATGGATTAGGCAAAATGTAACAGTTGCCTTAATGCCCGGAGTGCATTTTGTGTAAAGTTTTCTGCTTTGATTGTATTTACACATTCACGCTAAACGCCACTTGATTTTGAATGCATACATTTTCTTGCGACTTTCAGGGAGTCGTATCGATAAGTACTGGTTCCTCGCCCGCGATTCAATCTTAAAAACCGATAGAATGATGACCATGGTTCCCCACAACGAGTACTCCACCTTGGCTGTTAATGGCCCAACTAAGAAAGTGCTTTCAGAGTTGTTTTTGGGATTGCAGGTTAGACGCGCAGCTTGATATGAAATGCACATCTACTGAAATGCGCATTTAAAAAAAAACGAATCCTGCTATAACCATTGCAGCATCCGTACATCTATCCAATTCTGGAGGTGGATTTTAAAACAATGGCCGAAGAGACCTTTGTGATTATTATTTTTCCATTCAACTGTTTTGGAAGTTTAAAAGATCTTATCTATAGGGTGAGTAAGTTTTGCATTTGACTTTGGCAAAATTGAATTTGAGCCATTTTGTTTCTCATACTAATCATTATGTCAGAATGATGTACTGTCGTTTGTATCTCGTAATAATGTTGATGTTAAAGAGAAGTTCATATTTCATCGGTCTAAATTCAAAACATTTATTAGAGTAATTGCAGGGATGATTGGCAAGATAAATATGGACACAGAAGTGTCGGATTACCGGAGCCTCAAATACAGAGGATCGGCAGACAAATTTTAGAGGTAAGTGAAATATCGTATGATGATTAACTTTGAAATTGTTGCCAAGGGAAATGTCGATTACTTTTGTTTGGATAAAAAATACCGATATTTATCTTAATTTTAACGCTAGCCAACCAGTGAACTAACGTGCAATGGGTAACAATCGAAGTTTATTAATTAATTTAAAAATTAACACAAGGAAACTTTAAAAATGTGACATTCCCAATTCCTTCGAAAATGGAGAATGAATCGTTATTGAAATTTTGTTTTGTAATAAATAACAGTACCTAGAAAAAGTTAGACAAAGAAAGTCTTTCCTATTATCCTATAATATAGCAATACGTGTATGTCACATCCATCGCTGCTTGGCCTTTAATATTAGTTTTGACGACGTTTATCTTGCCTTCAAGCACTTATAATTAGAAGTTTGAAAGAATTGCAGACAAGAAGCTCTTCTAAATAAATTTGGCTCAGTTGATGCATCACAAGTGCCAAACGTCTTTTTCTTGCTGTTGATTTTCCGTTGATAGGAATGCCAACCGATGACGTTATAACTTTGCCAAGAGCAAATATTTTCAATCGATGTATTGCATCATCTGAAGGTGCGCTGGCATATATCTTAAAATATTAAACTACCAGTCATCGTTAAAGTTATTGTAAGAATTCCTGTTACATGGTACGGGCTTTCCTTTAAAAAAGTGAGAGCACGCCCCTGCCTCTTTCCACAAAGCCATGTTTAGTGAAAGACTAGCAGAAGGTCAAAGTTATGCACATTACGCAAACCGTACCAATAGCATGAAATGAAATTTTTTCTCCGTTACTTCAATATCGCTGAGTGAATTGAACAATAGATTGCAGTTGGAAACTAGCATTGCACTGCGTCGTTGGTTGAAAAAAAAAAACGATGTTACCATGGCAACAATCCCAATAGCAAACATTGTATACCATATGCATAATTGAACTGCTCATTCATATTCACTTCGATTTTCTATTATTTTTTTCTATTTAAAATGATTGCAGGCTTTATTATTCATTCAAGATAAAGGGTTTCCTCCATTTGGTCATTTGCATTCTGGCAATGTTATGATGCAAAATGGTGTTGCCAGGTGAGCAAATGGAGCCTCTTTTCTATTTCCTACACCGATTTTTGCAGGTTTTATAAAAGAAACCATTTCAGGTTGACCGGGTTAGAAAACACGATGCTAGGGTATACATCTCGAATTTATCCGATGCTAAGGAAACGCATAAGGGATTGTAGGGAGGCCATCGACACGCTTTGCTTCGGTAAGATTCTCTTTGCTCGCTTTTTTGGGGGCCATTTTGAGTGCAGCGCAAGAAATTTCTAGCACTCTTATCTAATGTTGCTCTGATACCTTAGGGCATATTCTATTCGAAATGGCTGCTGCATACGAACTGAATGTTGCTCATCCAACAAGTAAACATTTGCAGGAAATTCAAAGTTATACGCAGATATTGCAGGTGAGGCGATGGTTCGTGCGGTGAATAATTTTTGACGAAGTACAGAGCATTGATTTATTTTTTGACTTTCCTTTTTAAACTTATTCGCAGGTGCTCAATTTTATATTTGATAATGATGGAAAATATCCGAGTATCAAAGAGGTGAATTCATAAGTATTTTCTTGAAAACTCATCGAAATTCCGAGCAAGTTTTTATTAACTTTTGAGTTTTTATTACAGCTATCTTTGTTAGATTTCTTTCGAAATCTCGATCTTCGGGAAATGCGAGGAGCCGGATCACCAGTGAGTCATTGTTATAAATGTTAAGAAGAACTTGAAATAATTTAAATGATTTTTTTCTGAAGGTATTCTGTTTGTTTATAGCCCGTATTTCAGACGAAATTGTCCCAGAGCGTCAAATGTCTCCTGAAAGAGGTTCGGCGTCATCAGCGATTTCAGAGGTAAAAATTCAAAAGTTAAACATCAATTTGATCGAAATGTTTGCCAAATCATTTATTTGTATGTCGAAACCCCACTAAATTAAATCACCATAGGATATTGTAAAACGTGCTTTTCAGATTATTTAATAAACTACGAGACATTTTGTAAATTGGCACAAAATGGTGATTTGTTGACGTATTTTTTCACATTACAGAAATAGCAAGCGTTCACATTCGGCTTCCTCGTTAGAACCAATTCCTTTGTGTAAAGAAAAAAAATCAACAGCTGTAAACGACCCACTGTGAGTATGTAAAAAGCAGGTTTATTCTAAAAATAATTTTCTACCTTAAAAATCCATTTTTTTTATTGTATTTCACATTTTTATTATTATAAATTCTCATAATTCAGAGAAAAAAACACGATCGCTATTTCATTGCCATGCCGCGCCTTTTATTGGCCTTTGGAAGTGTTATAATTTATTTATAGAGACTTATAGATTTATAGATCAATAGAAGAAAGTGCTTATTATTAGGTCTGCTCCCAAAGCGGCGTCTTGTTTATAAATAAGCTTTCGTGTTAATGTACAGGGCGTTTCGAAATTAATTCCATAAATTGAGACAACATTATTTCCAACTACGATTATTTGTAATCAGATTTTGGGTCAATCTAGGCGTGTCAAAGAGAAAACAAATAGTAAAGAAATTTGGAATTTTCAGGGTATAGAATCTATTAAAGTACTGTATGTTCAATCTATGTACATGAAACTGTGATGAACAACCTCATTTTTGTTCACATCAACTTTTTCAATTATTCCCCAGAGAAATGTGTACAGGGATTCATCGAAATCTCTCAGCCTCTTACACGGCTGCCACTTCTGGTGCCAATTGCTTGGTGGTGTTGGAAAACGGAGACATCAGCCGCCCTCTCGGTGTTGCCACTATGGCGGCGTCGTCGTCAAATAGACATTGGTCAGATTCGGCCAAATCTACTCCATACAGTTCGCTGCTGGACGTGTCCGGCCACCTCATGGCCAGTGCCAATGCCTTGGACGAGTATCATACGCCTCCAACGACGCCAACTGTCAAAAGCGAGTTGGATTTAACTCGTATTGCAACCAGTAGAAACGGTGGGACGTCCCAAGAACTGTCGGTGCCAGCCACGACAAATCTACTTCAGCAGTGTTTTCAGAAAATCCAAACTACATTTGAAGGCGCTGTGAGCAAAGCAGCATCGAGGGACTCCATTATTTGAGCAACAAATAATGAGCTCTTACATGAAGAGGGAAAAACGACGAATTTTTAATTGTAATGTAATTAGTTTTATTTTAAAATTAGCCAAAAAACATGGCCGACAGAAATGAAAAAGACCACTCTAAAGGATCAGTAATTATATGGTTGCTTGCCCTGTGGCATCAGTCCCTCTACATTAAGTAAAATATGGTTCTGAATTTAATCTATTTTATTAATAGAATTTAATAGAAGCAATACTAGGCTCAGGAGAGATGTTTTAAAAATGTACCTTCAGTGAGAAACATTTAATTTTTAGTTACTTCGTTGTACATGTATATAGGCGCTACATTGGAAAGTTGATAAATGAACATTTTTATAAACGTTTGTCAGATTTTCTTATATTTATTCAAAGGCTATACATACCGTATCGTTATTTTTATTTTTAATGAATAAAAGTTGTACAAATTGGCAATTATTTAAACCAGTGGCAGTACTGCCAAATTAATAATTTGTAAATTATGTTTTCCAATATTTTGAGATTGCATTGGATCCATGCTTCTAAAATCTGATGAGGACCATCTCCTCCTAACCGCCTTATAGTCTGATTACTGACGTGACACAATTTTCAATAGATAATGATCGATGAAGGCAAAAACAAGAACATATCATCATCATCATCAAGTTATTCTCCAGAAGTTTGAAAAATGTATACGCGATTTCTTGCTGTTTTTATTTCAACAAAACATGAATTTCTAAAAGCATTTTGTGCGATTTCAAAACAGTTGACCAAAATAAATAAATTCCGACCTGTGCGCTCTTTTGTCGGACGTCTTCTATCTGAAAATCCAAGAATATATCATTCCAGTGAAAGAAAGCATATTCTCCTGAGCTTATTTGCTATGTAATTTCATGACTACAAAAAATAGGACTAGCTAGTTGCTTTAAGGCACGTTGAAGAGTGGTAGATATTTATTATATGTAGCCTTTAGACGAAGAATTCAGATTTTATTAGTGATAAAAAATATGCAATCAGCCGATCGAAGAAAATAATGTAGAAATATATAGACCAAAGTTAAAATATTAATATTTTATTCAATTTTTGAAAAGTCTGATAACAAGACAAATGCTTTGAAGTAAATTAAATCCGATGTGCCATTTGGTACATTTGGCATAAACCGACTTTGTTGTCAATGAAATTTTATATATACATTACTTAAGTTAACATACAAGGTAGAACAGGGTTTGAAATTATAAAACAAATTTTGAAACCGCATTTTTTTTTGTGAAATTGGCCGAGTTGATTAATGAAATTAAACACGTATGCTTAGTTATTGAGCTGGTATTTTTTAATTTACTGTCAATAAAGTAAAAATTTTGCGCTAAACATCAAAAAACATTCCATAAATAAGACAAATTGGGGTAATATTTTCATATTTTGCCCGAAATTGTAATAGTTTTTCAACCATTGCTTGTAAATAATGTTAATTGAATTCATAAAATCAAGTTTCATAACAAATTGAACTCATTTGTAATTTTTTGAATTTACCGCGTTCTTGCCATATTCTATTGGATTCGTCACGTGATTACAGAGATAACAGTGTGCGCGATGCCGACGCCATCTACCGTTCTAGTTGTGGTACACATGGACCTTGGCGTACATGAAAGATTATTGTTTCAAGTATATTTTGAATGGGCGTTTGCTTTTCTATCTATTGCGGAACACTTCGAACTTAAAATATAATGGCCTCAAGTTCAAGTAAGCCTGACCAGAAAGATAATGATGCGAAAGAAGGAGGAGAGTTCCAGTGCCAGATGTGTGGATTGAAGGAGAAATATAACTATTTCGGAAAGAAGCCAAAGTTTGCACCAAGTTATGTGTAAGTCGAGATTATCATAATACTGTAGATTCAGTAAATCGTGATAGCTAGTACTGCTAGATTTTGGTTAACTTTCTTGTATAAAAACCAGTAGTTGCATGCATGCAGGTAAACATGACAGTAGCAGAATCTTTTAATTATCTACCCCATCCCCACTTTTTCCTTCCTTCTCCAATGATGAGCAAAGTAACTTTTGCACATTATCCTTATGCAAATTACATGCAAATACATGTACTGTATGTAATTGGACCGATAAATTTACTTGCTGACATTATGTAGGAACATATAAAATATATATATCTTTTTTTTAATTGTAGGTTTCTTGAAGACGTTTATTTGGCAATCGATCCATTTTCATCGCAGCTTGCCCAAAAGTCTTTCCTTCTTCTGGGCTCTAACTGCAGCCTTTGTAATGCTACCGTATGTCAAAGTCAAGTAAGCAGATCTAATGTTATTTTTAATGTGTTGATTTGTTCGAAATCGGTTCATTCTTTTATAAGAGATCTCTTATAAAATAATATATTTTAAGAATTATAGTCTCGATTATTAATATATAGGGATGCAGCTTATTTTTTGCGAAATGGATTTGCTTGAAATGTGCTAAATGTAATCAAAGCAATTTTCCCTCTGAAATTCAGCAGGTAAATTTATCTACAGAAAGCTCTTTGCGAATACGACATTTACTTTATTCTCAAACCTTTTATGGTTTTGTTTCTTTTAGGAAGTAATGAAAAGATGTCAGTGATAATTCACGTGAAATTTGGAAGTTTACACCTATATTTTGAAGCACCAAAGTTGATTTTTAGATGCAAGCCTTTAACTGGGTGTAAACAGGTAAGGCTTTTAAAATCTTTCTTGATAGAGTTGGAACGAATTGCTGCTTACAATTTGACCTATGTCACTGATATTTCGTATAATACACAGGCATGAAAAATGTAAGTATTATGGCAGTTTTAATGTCATTTCCAAGATAAACAATTAGCACGAAAATTTTCCACCAAGTCTGGATTTTAATTATCATCCATTTGTATGCGTTTAGCTTTTATCAATTTTTATGGATTTTCTCCCATCGTGAGGTGGCATTCTAATGTTATATACCATTTGAAAACAGTTCAACAGAATTGTCACCAGATACTGGACTCTTTGGCACAGGCTCAGAGTAACCAGCTACATGTAACTGAGATTCCACTTTTATGTAATTCTTTTCCCAAGTTTTATTAAATCTTGCAAATTATTAAAATTACATGTGCTTATTTCTACCTCAATAAGATGAAATATCTTCTAAAAGGTCTCTCATATCTTTGAAATACAACAACTAAGTTAGTAAAACATTTCCATTGATCGTTCATTTGAAAATGTTTGTCTTTCAATTCAATTCAATTCAACTCAGTACCCTACCATTATTCGGTAGTTGCCACCGCATTAGTGTGGACCCCAACATCATTGCAAAATTGAATTTCGTGAAGCTTAAGGCTATCCTTTGGAAGGGAGTTCCAACGTCTAATGGCATGCAAGAAATAAGACCAATAGAATGGATCCGAATGGGCTCGGAGTTCCATAAGTGGATTGGAATGATAGGTTCTACCATCTTGGTGTTACACAAAAATGTCATAGTAATTTATATTTTTAATTAGAACGTTCAGATGATTTTGTTTTATGTTGTAGTAACTATTAGCGCTTATTTATCTTAAAATACTTTCGTTGCTTAAAACTGCTTACTTTTTTATGTTCCTCTTTCAATGTCTGCAACTGTTTTCCACTTTCGGCTTTTAATGCCGCTGTCGTCTTCTCGCTATTCTGTAACGTAAATGGTATAAGTTAATATCATGTTTCATAATAATAATAATAATAATAATATTAATAATAATATTAATAATAATAAAGTTTATTCAGCATTGAAAAGGAATGGACAGGTTTACAAAGGGAAACACTTACATATTATATAGTAATATAATAATATAAATATACAGTATATATGAATTATATTAATTTAAATCACAATTTATCAATTCTTACTTCTGTATATTTACTCGAATGAATTGCGCTTAAATTTACTTTATAATAACTCTAAATAACTATTCTAATCCTAAAATCCGTTTACATGTATATTCTATTTTTGTGATAAAAGTAATTAACTATTTTTCGCATAGAAAAAATTACAAAACTATCTGAATTTTACATAGTTTATCATTTAAGCGATGTGCTTCGTACGTCACCATTGATTTTCTTAGCAAAAAAATCCACTAAATAAACATTATTTTATGCATATTTCGTCTAAAGTTTAAATGAGATAATCACCGTTTGCAAATTAGCAACATCCCGTTTAAGTGACTCCGTTGATTGTCTCATGCTTATCTTCGCAGCATCTTGAAG
>JAQGAO010000747.1:0-29931 GCA_034697705.1 Ommatoiulus sabulosus | reverse complement strand
GTCATACTTGCTTTCAGACTCGCCTGGTAGGCCTAGCATAGAAACTATGAACATCCCGGGCAAAGCCGGGCCGTCCCTCTAGTAAATCAATAATTAAAATTGGCATACATGTACATGTAGATTCTTGTCTGTCTATCCAATTGACATAAAAGATGTAGCGAAACCCTTTCACAACAAATAGATGAGTCCATCAACATTCTCATACAAATACATGTAACGTGTTACTTTTCCACATATAGTCGTCTATCCAATTAACCCCAAACATAAATCAAAGCCAAAAATTTAACGCAGGAAGAGAATATTTTAACGTAGGCCTATAAGATTAAAACGTGAGTTTTACATAAGCTTTACAATTTAAGCATAGAAAATTCCTTACGGATTGCTTTGTTGAGTCAATAGCGCTCATGCAATATCTTCAGTAAACTAAACAAATCATACAAAAACCAAACTAAACATACGAGGGGTGTTCAAAAAGTTATTAGCCTGATTATCGGTGCATCTTAAGTATTTTTTTTATTTTTCTAAATAATCTCCCTTGACATCAATACACTTCTTTAATCTTTTCAGAAACAACTTTAGTCCCTCAAAAAAAAATCCTTTGTCTTGCTCTGCAAACCATGCTTCTGTCGCTGTCTTCACCTGGGATTCATCTTCAAAACGATGGCCACGAAGCATTTTTTTCAACTTGCCGAACAGGAAAAAGTCTGAGGGGGCAAGGTCCGGTGAATAAGGGGTATGAAGCACGAAATTAAATCCGCATTTTCTGAAAGTAGCCTGGACAACATGGGATGTGTAAACTGTATTGTCCTGCAGAATGATGACACCCTGAGCAAGTTTCTCACGACGCTTTTCCTTGATGGATTCCCGTAATTTGAGTAACAAGTCAGAGTAATACTTTTCAGTAACTCTTTTGATCTTGGGTGGCAAGTAATCAATGAGTAGAAGGCCATCTTTATCCCAAAACACTGAAGCCATCACCTTCCCCGCCGATTTCTGCACCTTGAGCCTTTTGGTGGGCAGTGAACCATGGTGCTTCCATTCCATTGACTCTTGCTTACTCTCAGGATCATAGTTATGGAGCCATATTTCATCAAACGTCACTAATTGAGCAAAAAAATCATTTTCGGCTCCATGCACCATTTCCAAAACTTCACGACAGCAATCCACTCTTCTTCGTTTCATTTCTGGAGTGAGCAATCGGGGAACCCAACGTGTACACACCTTGGACATCCCCAAATCTTCATGCAATATTGTTTCAATGGAGTAAGGACTCACTCCCATTATCCAAGCAATCTCAGACACCTTAACTCGTCGATTTTCCAGAACAAATCGTTCCACTTTCTGGCACATTTCCTCAGAGGTGGCCTCAACTGGATGTCCTGAGCGGGGATCATCCTCCAGTGACGTTCTCCCCCGTTTAAATTCCGCTGCCGAATTTTTAACTGTGGTATATGATGGTGCAGAGTCCCCATACACACTGACCATGCGTTCATGAATTTTGGTTGGGGAAATCCTTTCTTTAACTAAAAAATCAATCACTGCGCGATTCCGAATTTTCTTTAAATGATTATGATCCGACATGCTCGACACTTCTGACAACTGAGCACGTAGCTACAAGACCAATGACTGCAGGATGCTTGATGCACTGGTTATAAGCTACCAAAAGATGATGCAACAGGTACAACAAGTTTCATTATCCTACAATTATTGCATCTTAGTTAGGCTAAGTAAATGTATTTTGAAATCTGGCGATGATCATTTAGGAAACGATCAAAACCTCTTGGACATTTTAACTACCTAGAAATAAAAAAAAAATGAATGTTACATACTGTGCGTGTTTTCTTACTACATGTAGTCGACTTATGGTACAGCTAATATTCCAATATTAAAAACTTTTTTGAGCCCGAAAATGATGACAGAAAAATGAAAAATTATAGGCCTACACCAGTTCTTTATGGATCAATTTAGACCAACTTCTTTTCATGTCTCAAATTATTAAAATATTGTATAAAATTGCCTTCCGACTATGATGTGTAGATGTACATGTAAATTATACGAAACATGCTGTAGGCCTACATGTAAATGAATTTGCATGGTGCTTAGGATTAGGCCAACCGAATAGATACAGCATCTCATACTGTAGGTACAGTACATGCATATGCGAATATTCCAAAATCCGAAGTCCAAAACACGTCTGGTCCCGAGCATTTCGGATAAGGAAGAAATACTAAGTATAAAAAGACGATGTCTTTGTGGCGTATCTCACTCATTATACAGTTGCAATTTACATTGTACAGCATATTCCCGATTATCTGAAGTAGGCCTACATGTACATTGTACAGTATAAAATAATTTAAGCATTTTTTGTGCAAGCAAACATGTACAGTATTTGTGGTAAAAATTAACAAAAGATCAGTGAGGTGCCATTAGTTTAATTTCCTTATTTGAACAGCCCATATGTGTGGATCGAATTTCATCGAAACCATATTGATCGAGTCAAGGGGAGTAGCTGCTGTAGATCACATACAGTAAACTGTTTAGTGCGCAGTTTTGCAACCTACTGTATGTCCTTTACACCACAGTATGTTTACACGCTGTGTAAATAAACGAATTTTCAGCTTCAAACAACTACATGTACTGTACGATCGTGCATCGTCAGAAAAAAATAGTTGAGAAGCGTTCGCAGTGATGTTTTACTTTATGAAAGTATAGGCGTTTAATTGTTATTATAATTAGGGTAGAAATGTGTTATCCATATGACGCATTTTATGATCGTCCCTTCAATTACGCTCATTTTTGAAAGATAAGCCATGACCATGGTTGAACGTGAACGACAAATGCCATGTCGTGGAGTGTGTGTGCGAAACGATGAAATAGAACACATTGGCAGATTTTAGGATAAAGCAGATTAGGCAATGCAGTTGAGGCACAGATATTTGCTGCTTTTCACAACAGTTTTGGCTACAGTATTCATTCTATTCAAAGGTAATGTGAAATGTTTTTGAAACTTGAACCGCCAGAAGGGTTTGTGGGCGGTATATTAACCTACTGCATGCTACATTTACAGTCTATGAAAATCGACGAGCTGCAGACGATAACTACGACTTTCAGCAATTTAGAAATCTACGTACCCAAGTTCGTATACACATGTTTAATTATTTGATAGAAAATTTAGTTTAGGAAGCATGCGACTGACTGTATATTTGATTGTTGCGTGTATAGTTTCGAATACTTACTTGTTCTATGTTTCCATTTTCGCTGATAAGTCAGGTGATTTATGGTTAAGCGAGAAACGTACATTTATAATTCTTAAAATTACTATAAAATAGATGATATTTCACTGATAGTATACAAAGAACGTTACCGAAGTTTTTCTTGGTATCAGAACGCACGTTTGTAGTTCGTAACTGTAGAAAATGGGAGTTGATTACGGCGCTTTTGCAAATTGCCGGCGAGTATGTGAGGGTCGTCCACTAATTATGTCATGACGAAAAAGTAAGGATTATTATTCCAAAAGTCCTATGTAATATATACAATGATAATTGACGAAATACATTACATGTATAAAGCAAAGATAAAATATGTAAATATGTCAAACATTTTTTATAAAAAGTAAATATTATCTTCGAAATATTCTCAAAAATGAAGTTCAAGAAATCCAATAAAAATAATCTTCTCCGATTAAATATCCCAAGAGAAAAGCGCCATCATAAAATGTTAAAAAAGTGAAATTTTCTGAACGTAAATTTGCAATATTTATGCAATTTTTTCACCATAAATAAACTAAGAAAACATTACATAACCCGTATTTTTCCAGGTTTTTGTTTTTAATTTTTATAAAAAAAACGTCTTTAATATTGCAAATAAATTGCATACGAATTCCATTTTTCTTGTATTAATAATGCTATATTTCCACAATATTTGGTTCCATTATACTGCAGATGCCCTTTTTTAAATTGCACATTTATGGTGGTGGAGTTTCTGCTGGAATTTTTATGCAATACATGTAATGTACCTGTATAATGATCCAACATGCATGACTTAGTAAATCATTGAGCAAGTAATTTTATTTCCTTTTAAAAGTATCCTTGGATATGGCAGAAGGCCTTTCAAAACTGGAGGATAAGCTTGGAGAAACGAAGCTTGCCAGTAATCTACGTTGTCACACCAACATACGGGAGGCCAACTCAGAAAGCCGAACTTACACGCTTGTCCCACACACTCATGCTTGTGCCAAAATTGCATTGGATAATAGTGGAAGATAGCAATGAGGAAAGCCAGATGATCGAGGAACTATTAATTCGGTCTGGGATAAGATTCACGCATTTAAACCAACCAACACCATATGAATATACGAGGGGAACTTTTGATGCACAGTGGCGAAAACCAAGAGGGGTTTTTCAGAGGAATGCTGCAATCCAGTGGTTGCGAAGCCAAAATTTTCAAGGGACTCTTGAAAGGGTAGTTTATTTTGCGGATGATGATAACACCTACGATTTGCAACTATTCGAAGAGGTAATGCACTGTATTTAGAAGAGGGACGTCTGTATAAACCTCATGTTGAAATCCGGAGGGGAAAATTTGAGAACATGTATGCCAACATTTGTATCTGTATTTGCAGATGAGGTACACAGTCAGAATTTCGGCTTGGCCAGTGGGCCTTGTTGGTGGGGTCAAATGGGAAAGTCCTATAGTTGAAGATGGAAAAATTAGTGGATGGATGGTCGGTTGGGGATCGGAACGACCATTTGCAATAGGTTGGTATCATACTTCACTAATATGGTAATTGGGGAGATACAAATTTAAAAATGAGTATATTGCAGAAATAGTTTACTTCACGCATTTTTTGAATTCATTATTTTTAATGTTGGGTAATTTAAAATAATATATGATATCTATGTATTTGGTTATCAAATTCCATTGAGTTTATTTTCATATTCCAAAAAGATTTAAAAAATAAAATGTAAAACAGAGCATCCAAACGTTTTCAGAGTGCCTAGACTTTCGTTGTCTGCCTTATGAAAGTTAAAATCTCGCACTTTTACTTACCAATTTGCTCGAAGATATGGCAGGATTTGCTATAAATCTGCGCCTGCTTTGGAATAATCCCAATGCAAAATTCAGCCCGGATGTTCCCATTGGATACGTCGAGAGCTCATTATTGCAAATGATTGCTAGTCTTCAAGATATTGAGCCTAAAGCGGAAAATTGTACAAAGGTATGAAATTAAAATTGCAGCAACTTACAGCATCACGATGTACAATGTAAAACATACAATATGGCAAATTTTAATGTTATCATTTTTCTTTCAGATTTATGTCTGGCACACTAGAACAGAAAAAACCAAATTTCTATCAGATAAAAAATTAAAAGATTTTCACCTTAAATATCCAAATGCCCTTGAATTGGAAAACTGATACTTTTAGATGAATATGTACATTTTATGATTAAACATAGGTTAAAGTTAACATTTCTGTATAACGTATTACAGGCACCGTTTTTGTAATAAATTTGTAATGCAAAGTTCTTTCCAGTTTTTTTCACTTGATCAGCTATTGTAACAAGTCGCATGTTAATCATCAGCAATGGTCATGCAAAGAATGTTAACTGACAATTCTTTGTGTTTATTACAACAATGTTCGTTTTCTATAAAGGAATAGATCTACGATAAACATGTTGTTGTGATCGAGACATTAAGTTGACAGTCATGATATAATAGACAAACAACTTTGAACTTGGTTTTCATTTTCCATTTAATCGGTAATGTTATTTTTGGAATCAAATATATATATATTTATAGTTAAGAATTATTCGGAGGCATTTTCAAGGCAATTCAAATTCTTTCTCAGTTCCTTTTCAACAATCTTTAGCAATTTATAATATACAAATCAAGGAGTTGAAGCAGATTATTTGTCAATGAGCTTATTACAAAAGCAGCAAATACGTTCAGAAAAGTCTAATGAAAGGTTATATGAATCTTCATTAACGTTTTTCAGAGGTTAAAACAGATGAGCAATCTCCGAATAAAGTTAACGGAGTTCTGCAAACATTTATCTACTAAAAATTCCATAATTTGCTGTAAATGGTGATGAGCTACCACAATTTTGAAATTGTCAAACTGTAAGCATATTTTTTACGGCAACTTGGGACCTAGCGTATAAAATGTCAAGTAGCTACAAAAAACGTGCCACTCAAAGTCAATCCCAATTATGAAATTCAATTGTTAAGACTTCTCAATCGAAGAGTTGTACAATAGTTTTAAAATGATTTTTTCGATTTACGTACGAGTATTTGTCGACAACAGCATAAGTGAATGGTAAAAGTTTTGATATGGTTGATGTACTGTAGATGTAACTTCAAAGCTCAATTTCTTATACAAGTTCAGATTGGATGTATAAGTTTTGCTAAGGAAACGAAAAATGCGCTCATTTGAAGCAAATTGCAACCTCTGCAAAGCATCTAAAGAATTGTTTGCATAAATTTCTATTTCGCCATGTTTTTAAAATCTGCTGCAAACGTTTGTCAACTTGAAAAAAAAATTGACAAATTTAGCTGTTAACTGATTCCTTCCATAAATAATATGCAATATTTCTGCAATGAAATCTCACCTTGAAATAATAACAAACAGTTAAAAGGACTTTTCGCATATATTACCTGAATGACGTGTAAATTATACTATATACCCGCGATCATTTACACTTCTGCACGCAAAAATAAAATATTTTCAACAATAATAGTGAGCAAGATCATTCCACAAGCTTGGAAATTTATGGCCAAACAAAAGAGTCGTACATTATTTGCTCTTTTCACAAGATTTGCCAACAGTATTCCCACCATTTTTGTAACAAGAAAGTGAAAAATTACTGATAATCTTTTGGAAAAAACGTGTACGACAGATTGTTGTTTGATTTCTAGTCACAGAACAAATAAAAAATAAGTAAAAATCTCGTTATTTACTAAGACTAGAATAACTCCGAATAAAAAAGGCAACATTTTAACCAATATGGCACAAAGGCTAACAAAATATACAATAACACTAAATTATGACAAATTGATGCTGTAATAATTTCTCAGCAAAGAAAAATTTGAGTGTGAAAAAGATAATAATACGCTTGACAGCAAATTAATATTTTAAGTTATTTATAATTATGAGCATAGCTGAATTTGTATTAAAATTTAAATTTCAGCAGTTGGTAAACTATACGAGCAAGTTGCAATAAAACCGGCTTTAAAGAAAAATGGATTATGGACAAGGTTGTGTCCTTATTGAGAATTAATCTACCTATCGTTTTTTGCGGGATATAGAAAAAATTCTATATGTGTCAGACTTAGCGAATTTTGGTAATCAGACATTGCAAACATTCGAAGATCTGTCGTCGAAATATTCTAGGTTCAGAATTCTTGAATTATATACACATAATGCAGATGAACGGTTAAAAACAATACGTACACTTCGAACAAATACCAAAGCTGACTTAAAACAATTACGTTAAACAATTATATCTGTTGTATATAAATAGAGTAGGAAGGGGAAAGAAAAAAGAATAGTGAAAATAAATCGTACATAATTAGCGTACAATTCGTTAGGGCTTGCCAGATTCATTTCCCATGGAATATCTGCGTATCTATAGAGTGCAGAAATGTTTCTTGAACAAATGTTACCACAAAAAGCAATGGCATTAACCACCGATATTAAAAGGGAACAACAGCAAATGAAAATGAGCATAGCAACGCCATCAAACTTTGCGTGGCAAAAACGATTCCTGGCAATTAATTTTGAATATTACTTGTGGTTGCCCAAAACAATCATCTGTGTCGTGGAAAATAATCACTAAGTCCTTGAAAACAAACAAACGCTATTTAAAAAGTCAAGCTTTGATATGCCTCATCTATTATTGAGAATGCCGTACATTTATCCGGAAAATATAGCAGTGACATCAAAGCGCATATATTACGAGCAAAGTGACATTTGTTGTTTTAAAAACGCAAAATTGAAGCAGATTCAAGATCAGCGAAAACAAAGAAATTTATATCTGCAAAAATTATTTCAACTGCCATGGCTTTCCAAGTATAATATTTGTTCCATATGCTACACCTGGCCTAAAAAGGAACTTTTCATACTTGTTTTAAAATTCTTACGTGTAAATACAGAAATAATTCAATATAGAATAGGAAATGAAACAACAGTTGGAATTATTTCCATATTTACTTATTAACTGTAAGCGGAACAAATTGCTCTCCTTATATTTGAGGTGAAAATTACTTCTGCAAATATCGTTTTGGATCATTTATTTTTGTGGCTATCTGTTATTTGACCATCTCAATATACCGTCTATGTTGCATATCGCCACTACTAAAATTGAAAGGTGGTGCCATCTGAGTTTTGCACCTTTAAAATGGAATGAAATTTCGTACAATTCAATTGCCTTAGCCACATCGTGCTTGCTGAATAAGTAAGCATCAGCCATGCCCATGTGGAGCACCAGTTGTTTTTCTAAACACTTTTCACGGATGTTTCCACAGATGGCGCCAAAGGCTGACAGTATCTTGTAAGCTTCTGAGAGACTTCAGCGCCATCTGTGTATGAATGTGGATTAAAAGACGGGAAAATTATTGGCAAAATTGTAAACCCAATTTAACTCAATGTAACACATGTTCAAAGAGAGAGGTAAACATCAAAAACGCTATATAGTACCACTCAAAATGCAGCCGAACACCCTGAATTCCTTTTTTTCATACCTTGAAATTATTTGCGCTAACTATATGGTATATCTGTACATATTATTCGAAGCATTAAGTTTTCCTTAGAAATCTTATTTCGTAGCTATAAATAAATTACGGTTCTTCTTAATTACACTGTAGGCTACATTTAGTTGAAGAGTTCTTAAAAAAGTTTTTTGGATAAAATCAAACGAAGCATTCTTCTTTAGATGCTAAGTTGTATTCCAGCGCAGCATTATCGTACATTTCAATGTCCTGTCCAGTCAAAAAAAAATTGAAAATTGTGCACATTTTATTTAGAAGGTAAGGTATGCAATTATACTGATATAATTAATTGACGTTATTTCAAACTTACATTTTCGACGTGCTTTACAAGATCCTGCATCTGTTTATCGTGAACTTGTTTTAACTTTTCCTTCTCTTTCGTTTGCTTCATTGCTGCAGTTTTTCGCTCATCGATGAACTTTTTTGTGTTATTGCTGCTCTTCTCTCTCAATCGCCTTGAAACGATAAACAATGAAATGAATTATTGATTAGAAATTTTTTACAATATTTCTTAGTTTACCTACAAATTCGGAGATTATTATTAAAATTCCTTGCCTATCTTTTTCCGCCTTATTCCTGAGAGTTTTGTCACTGGCGACTTCTTTGGCAGTTTCTACTGAAGCTTTTGCTTGTCGAGCCTTCATCTCCTTATTTTCTCTTAAAAATCGATAAGTCAATAAATCAGACTATCACAATGTAACCAGCTTTTTCCAGCATTTAAACGACTCAGAGGCTCTATATTACCTTTCATGTTTACATTCCAACTGCTTCATCTGACCAATATGAGCTATATCCATCAGTTTTTTTAAAATTTCACACTGTTGATGCAAATGGTTCTTCAATATGTCCCATTCCTCTTTGCGGTGTTTTTCCAACATTTCAGACCACTGTTTTGTTTGGACGATGACCAGTTCCTTAATCGCTGGGTCATTCACCAAGTCATTTCTGCACAGTAGAATAATATAATACACTTCAAATGAAAAGTTTTGCATTCTCATATGATTTTATGACGAATTTTTCCTGAAGTTGCCTCCCTCTTGATTTGAACTTATCTTTCTTTTACATTTTTAAAATGTTTGCAAAAATTATTTTTTTTGTTACAATTGTTATTACAGATACTGTATACTGACATATTTTCACTAACATTAACTATATTAACTATCAATGTTAACTACAAGCTATATCTTTAAAAAATGTAATGAAAAATTTTTTTTTTAAAGATAAAATCCAGTTGATTATTATTATTACTATTGTTATTATTTGAAACGTGCACATAGAAAATAACTATTTAAAAATATTGACCAACAAATCCTACTTTTTGTTGCTCCTCACAATTTTATCGACTGCTGAACATTGAATCTTCTGCACTGCTAATCTTTCCTTGTGATGCCTTTTCTTCATAGAGTCCAACTCCTTTTGCTGTTTTTTTACCAATTTGGTGAAACCTTTCTCATTTTTCAAATGGTCCACAGTGACTATGTCAAATTTCACTTCATCTACAAAAGCAAAAATACAAAGTTACAGTGAATACTCCCATTTCTTAAAAAGATAGAAGATTCGATCACTCAAATAATTAACCTTTCTTTTCGTCTTCTTTCTTATTTGAAGCTGTTTTATTGGAAGAATATCCGATTCCCATCAGATTATTGGTTGTAATATCAGCTTCCTCGATTCCCATAGCCTTCATTTGAGCTGCTCTTTTCTCTTGAGCTGAGAGAAAGGCTCTTGGATCAGACAAGGCATCCATCAAATCTAAAAAATAAACATGTAGTGATGTAGTATAGTCATAAATTTGATGAAAATTCTCTCAATGGCATCATTGACTGGTGTGATTCCAAAATAGGACCAAATTTCATGATGGCACAAAAATAATACTACACTCTTTGTTGTTTTTCAGTTTTAATGTCATATGTTAAGATTTAATTGACAAATCCACATCTGTAATCCTTCATTAGTCGGGCCATCTTATGCAAATGTTATTAATTTACCTCCTAAGCCATCAGGTACGTATATCTTTAAGTCGATATTTAAGAAGAGCATTGGCAACGACATTGGAAAATTGCCTTCTGTCCTTAGCGAAATATGGCGATATCCAGCTTGTAGACCGTCCAACGGCAATATTCTTTGACCTATCAATTTTCCGTTATCCTCATAAACACCGATTCTTATTACGGCTAAATCTGGCAAAACCACCTAGATGAAAACACACTGTATTAGTTAATTTTTTTAAATATCTTAAGACTACAAACATGTACATAGGCTACAGTCGAAATTGTTGCAACAATTTGTTGAGAAAGTTCCAAAATTGCTTCTAGTATCTATATACTGTATAGTGATGTTAGAATATCGTGCAATGTTACAATTTATTTAATAAACCAATGAAACAAACTCTGAAAAAAATTGTGATTGTTTAGAACAAGCAATTATATTACGTAAGCTGCAATTAAAATTAGGCTATTTCCTAGGCCAAATCGAGTGAAGTTTTGAAAACTTAAATTTTTCACGGATTCTCTGTCTTAATTGATATTCCATTGTCATGGGGTTTGCTATAACCAGTTTAGACTGTATTTTAATGATGGTTATATAAAAATATAAAAACCTTCCGAAACACAAATTTATCTTCATTGTAAACAGGATTAAGACCATTTGAAGGGACCATTCTTGTTCGAAATTCTCTTCTAATTGTGTCTGTCGGAAGACCATACATGTCCACCTCAACGTAAGTTCCTACTTTCTTATCGGAAAGAAATTGCCCGGAGATAACTTGAACTGAGCACTGGGCTGCAATCACGCCATCAACAGGAGATTCAGCAAAAGGGTCAAAGGTTTTGTCAGGCCGCCTCATGAAATCTGGCTTCAGCAGATAGCTGAAATAATAGTTAAATCGTGTAAATTTCAGACAGAAGATTGTAGTTTCATAGTAAAAAGTAGTTAAAAAAAATTGAAAAATTATCTCTTGACATATTTAATGGTTCTGAAAAAGGAAGACATTTTATTTAAATCTTAGTGTAATTTTTAATATTGCTTATTCCCAAACTACTATCTTTTGAGGAAAAGCGTTCATTTTGTTTAGAAAAATAAAAGTTATTTTCATTCCCCAAATTTAATACCAACGAAAAATATCACTTGCCCACAGTTTCCATTGTATTCAAATTTTCCCTGATTTATCTGCATGGGAAGATCAGGAGTTTGGAAGTTTAATGAAACCATTTGACATCCTGCATTCCAGAAAATCTAAAAAAATGAGAATAAAGGTTATATGTAAAGAAAGGAAAACAAGTGAATAAATGACTAGCGTGCACTCTTACCTGCGGCATATAATTGCTAGAATCAGCTCTTGTACCTCTTGGATATATTCGGCTCATTTGCCTTTTATTATAACTGAAAATGTTATTAAGGAATTTTTTTTGCGGACAATTATTAGTATAAAATCCTAATAACTGAAAACAAGAGTGACTGCTGCTCTCAAGAATTATTTAATGAAAATTATATGATGCATCACTTTAATTATTTGGCCAACCACATTTTATTGTTGTGGACAATCAGAACGACGTCGATCAGCCACACATTTTTAAGAAGAAAAAAGTGTGGAAAAGTAATTTTACTTAATGCATTGTAAAATTTCGAGTTTACTTACTTGACATTTTAAGTATTTTTTTTTAAATATAAAAAAGTTATAAAAAAAAAGTTATAAAAAGCATATAAAAAAATTTGTAAAATATAAAAGGATACTTTACAAACTCAATTGCTTGAGACTTGAGGTATCCCAGGGCAGTGTTCTCAGCAAATGAAGACATGTTGCAATGAAGGTTCTTTTCTAAAATGTAAACATCATTGAAACGTAAGAAAATTATAATTTAGTATTTATAATAATATTTTGATTTGAAAAATTTCAAAAAACCAAAATTAAAGAATTCAGCAAGAATTTAAATGAAAATCATCACTAACTTTCTGCTTCATCGAAACCACTGAATTTTACAGGCTGAGCATAATTCACCATGGATGACAAATAAGGATGCACAGTAGTTGTAGCACCAGTATACTGATAATTGGCCATAGCCTTTTCTTCTGCAGTTTGAAGTTCAGTCTGGATTTTTTTAAAAAAAATTAAAAATTGGAACCTAATCCAATCTTCTCTATAAAAAAGACAAGTGATGAGCAAATATCTTACTTTTTTTTCTCCTGCAGAATCATCGATTGGTTTTGAAGATAAATCTATTTCAGCATCTTCTCTTTGGTCAAGATCATCATCATCCCTTAACTGTCCTTTCCAAAACAACTCCAATTCCTCTGAAATAAGAAAATTTTGTTTCAAGCTATTGCAGTTTAATCATCAATGATTCGCCTAAATTACAAATTCATTTTTGAAGATGATGTTGCACCAAGTGGACCAGCCCCTTTAGCTTTTAACATACATTTAGAAAGTATGTAAGCACACGTACATTAAGTTAATTGCATAACTCAGTAAGAAACAGACTTACAGTAGATTCAATTTAATATACATGTAAATAAATGGAGTAAAAGTACACAAACCCAAGATTATCAGTTAATAATTTGTTACTGAATAATCAAAGGTCTGGACAAGTGCATACTACCTGTACATGTATATTAATTTAAGCACTCATTAATGAAGTCTCACGGTTACTTACGTTTCTCTAATTCTGGCACTAATCGTTTATTCTTGATGACTATTTTTCTTTTTAGCTGATTTGGTGATGGTAAAGGAACCCCCGGCTCAAGCTGGTGAATAAAAACAACACGTTGTTCCTATATTACATGCGGACAAAACAAAGAAGTGACACTGGCTTATCTAGGGATTAGTTTTCAAGCGCAATCTTATGATGGCCAATTTTTTTACGAAACATTTAACATCGATCAAATAACTAAACAACGGCAAATATCGCATTAACAATTTTGCAGCAATCATCATAAGATTTGCTTGAAATAAGCATTAACTAAAAATGTTGTGCAAAGCATAGCTAAGGAGGTGCAAAACGAGAACAACAACAAAATACAGTAAAAGTATGCAAATAAAAGTTTGCTTAGACATTATTCACTGCAAATTAGACTGAATTCTTAATTATTAAATTTGTTATTATCTTAATTATTTAACAAAACGGACAATTACAAGTATAATAATGCAACAGATAAAAAACGTGAATAAATATAACATAACTTACAGGAGATTCTGGAAGTGGTTCTTTCAACAATAAATCACCAAATATATCATCACAATATTTGGCAAGCTTATACTGCTGTGCTTTACTGGAAAAGGTGCAACAACATGATAAATCTGAATCCTTTCAAATAAACATATACTCTCATTATCAATATATACATCTCATGAATTGAACCTACCAACAATGGTTTTCAAATGATAATATTAATGGATACTCGGACGTCACAAAGGCGCAATCCCGAATTGCATAAATAACATCCTAAACATTAAAAAAAATTAATTGCTAAATAATACAAACGCTAAATGTATTGATTGCACTTAAATACCTTAAATAAGATATCCGAACACATTGCTTTTCCATGTGTGATAATAGGTTCTTCGTCTTCCCCTCTGCCATCCCAACAATCTAATTCGACACACCTAAATAATTAGCACATTAAACATTCATATCAGTAACATCAATAACAAGTCCAGGAATGCAATTTCACAAAAGTGTCAGTGCATAAAATGTATTCCTGAATTACATCACTGACATTGACAACATTAAATAATATTTGTTCAGAAGTAAAAACTCATGTTAATTACCTACATCCTGCCAGTAGCACTTGTCTGTACATTTCCACTGATGATCTCCCACCAAACTGTCTTCCAACCAAGTACGTATTATGGGAAGAATTAATATAATAGTGGGCTAAAGGCTGGTCCATGTCCTGATAAATGTCTAATTTGTCTAAAAACACTGGAGCATTTTCATCGGACATTAAATACCGGATAAGACCGTCTTTACTTAACTGGCCTACAAATTAGAGAACGGTGTATCAGTTTCCAGGCTTAAAATAGTTTTGAAACGGTTTATAATTGCTGAAACAGATTATGATTTGCATTACATATGATCTATAAAAGTTGCGACATTTATAAAGGAAATCTTCATGCTTTGCTAGGGAACTTATCAAACAAATAAGTTATTTCTGCTTTATCTAAGGTGTTGCTAGGTCATACCTGTGAAATCAAAAACTAAGACCTAGTTAGAAAAACTACCTATTTGTGAATAATTTATTAACCCAATGTAGAAAAATGTAAAAAACTTTGACATTTCCACGTTTATTTAAAAATATATAAATTAAGGAATAAACCCAAAGAAAACAGAAAATGAATGTACATGCCAATTCAAAAATTTGTGGAACTTAAGCAACAAGAGGCAACGAAGTTTATATAGTGGCATAAAAGTACAACAAATTATATGTTTGGATAAGTTAGTAAAATCTATCTAACGGTGTCCTTTCCGAGTTCATGAGGTTTATGGTTTAGCAGCGCCTTAAACAATAATACACCATCATATCATACCTTCATTCACTTTTTCTGGGTTTTGTTCGTATGATTGAATAATTTGTTTTGCCCTTTTTCCGTCATAAAGTGGATATAAAATCTCGTTTAATCTTGGATCACGTTGTTTCTAAAGGAAACATAAATAAGGGCAGTTAATAAAGCACTATAAGTTATCCAGGTTACAGCAGATTCAGGTAAAATCGACAAAATTAGTTTTTTGGCTACTGTACGAGCTGATCGACGTATGGTATATAATGATGATTTTTTACAAATTATGGAAATTAATATATTTGATAAATATCAATTATGGATTACATTATTTAAAACATGATTTGTCAATCCACGTACCTTCTGATGTTTAAAGAAAAATTTCTTTTTGTTCTTATTAATAAAATTCAAGGTAACAATCAAATTTTTCAAACCACAAATACTGCTACACTCGTTTATGAAGTATTATAAACTTTAAAAGCGGAAGAAATATTCACTATAAACGATGCTGCATACATACAAAAAAAATTCCACACTATCTAGTGAAATAATCAGTAATGGTCATTCTGTCGATTTGCAGAACATAGATAAGGCAAATTATGCCTCTTTAAGATAAAGGAAGCAAGATTCGACATTGTTTACTGCATGCTTGGTGATATTTACATAATGACGCTCGGTATGATAATAATGAATATTAATACTTACATCGTTTAGAAATTCAATAAATTGATCGACGTTAATGTAATCAGCTTTGCCTTGCGTTCTTTAATGTTTGAAAAATCCAACAAAGCCAAAAAAATAATAATAATTCAAATTTAACGAGGAAGGAAAAAATGAGTTTCTAAACAGAACAGATACTTCACACTTTGTTAACGTGGATATAAACTTTCCAAATATACTAAAAAAAATCGAAAATATCTTACATAGATTGAAATAGATCCTCGATGTCATTCCTGGGGCAAATTTTATGATAAATTCGATAAAACTTATCGAAGGTGAAATCTTCGGGTTCAATTACGTCATTCTAGAAATTGAGAGAAATTTGAGTAATTAAAAGTAGAATTAGACAGGTGCGATCGTAATTTAACGCAAAATATTGTTACTATAGTCACAAGCACCACACCAAAAGTACAGCTGTACATTGTACAGTGTTGTGAGTACACATAGCAATAATATTTAATGTTAATATCATAGTAAGAATCATAACTCACTTTGCCATTTGGAAAGCCAACTTCACCTAACGTTTGATAAACTAACTTTTCAGTCTTCCCAGAAGCACAAAATGTGTTCGCTAATCTAGAAATAAAATAAAAAAAAAGATTTAAAAAAAACGCAATGCAGTGAATATCATAAAAATGACCAATGCAGGTAACGTTTTTCTTTTAATGTATCGATATACAAGTAAATTCATTTTTTTTTTATTATAAACAAAGAATAATTAAAGTGGTAACCTTTTAACCGGTATTTTTCCTTGAGGATCCACTGTAAACCCCAGCCTCATCCAACTAAAAATTGCAATAAAATTGATTTATTAATTCCATAGCTTTTTATGATATAATGGGAAGATCTGATGCTATTAAAGGTGCACAAAAATGTATTTTCAATGCAAACATTGTTATTATCATCATATAACATGTAAATGATACACATCATGAGAAAGGATGAATTGGAATTAAATTGCACCATTTTGCATTCCAGACTTGACTGTTAGACAATTTGTTATTTCTAAACCAATAAACAAAATTTTTTGCTCAAAAAACCAAAACAATTTAATGAATTCGCTGAATTCGTAGAAATACTGTATAAAAACGTATTGCTTTACAACTTAAAATCTTAATCACTTAAAATAAAATTGCTTAAAAAGTCTAATTGTTTTAAAACAGAACATTTTCTCTAGGCAACTCTTACGGAGTCCCTGTTATAACGAGTTGAAAGATGGACACCCAACCTAAGCTCAAAATAAGCCGGCAAAAACATGCTCAGGCACCCATGGAGAAAGTGGCAAGAAGTTTTGCTAAAAATAGCATCATGATATCAGAAACATAGGAAACCCTACTTACTGTTTCTTTAAACAGGTCATAGGACAAACATTGTTTGCTTTGGTATTGTGTGTGATGACTCTGAGCCCATTCTGCCATATCTGAAATTCCAAAGAAAAATTGGCGAAATGCTTTTGTGGAAGAAATGATGCCAGTCTTGTCGACACACACACCTTGGCCGTTTCAGAATCTGCGCAAACCATATGCGTGTAATTCACGTTGACCATATCCGTGCCGCTGCAAATGGCCAGCGAACGCTCTTCTATGTTGCCGCCTTTGTTCAATTCAGCCGCCAATTTGAGATCCTGCAAGATGGACATCATAAATTTGCTGTTTACATTGTTTTAATCGCATCATCGTGGGCGCTTGACAACCACTTTCAGGGAGTGGTTTAGATTAGACGATATCAAAGATGTTGTCAGGTCTCTTTATTACGAAGCAAGAAGTAACTTTCCGAAAGAGGCTGGCCAAGAATTAAGAAGGACGCTCCAATACGGTAGTAAACTTCCAAGGGCCAGTCGGGCCAATGAAATAATTAGATTTGTTTTATTGATATCAATAAAGATAGGCTTGAAGGAGACAGTCAATATTTTAGTCAATAAGCAAATATCAGCAAATGTCAAACGTTTGCTCAAACGGAAAGGAATTATTTCCGTAGAGATAATGAATTTAGCCAGAAGTATCTTTTGAGATTGTTGCTTTTAATTCAACAATTTTGGCAAATACAAGAATATTTAGTTGGCCTAATACAGATTTCTTCTTATGTCCTGGACACATATTGTATGAAAAAAAATGAAAATAATATTGTTTTTTTCTTGCTTTTCTAAGATTTATGGCTGACAATTTCAAATATTTTAGTCAGGGTTAACTTTAACGGATGATGGGTCATTCCACGGTCAGACGACTCGGTACAAATAAAATTGATAGCTGCACAGTCCTCATAAGTCACCTTCGAACGCAATCAGCTTTTGTATCGATTTTGCCTTTAATGCAGACTTGGAAGATGCACTTCAAACAATTTCTTCCATAAAAAATGTACCAATTAAGGTAGTTTAAATAGACCGTTATAGTGCACGGCCATATCTTCTATTAAACTTTTTTTTTTACAAAAACACACAAAAAAGTCAATTCAAAAAATGTCTAGCACTCAAGCTTCTGAACTTATTGAGGATAGATAATCTAAATTTGGCAATGATTGCAAAAATATTACCACATAGCCGGATCGAGATTAGGTGCATCATCATGCCACTGAAATAAATTGCAAGGAAGTTAAATCAAATTCCAAGGAGATGTTAAACTCAACGGAAGGAGGATGTTACGTGTTCGACCTGATTTTATAAAGGTATAATTCACATGCACGTGATCCAATTTCAGCCTTAAAAATGAAAACATATAGTGCATGTAACAATTTTACTTCTCAAAAATAAGTACGCAGAAAACATTCCGGGCTTTATGCATTTCTGCGTGGGTTTCGCAGTAAACTCGACTATGTTTTGCTAATCTGTTCCTTGCTTCAATTTTTATGTGGCATAAAAGTCAGTTTCTACAGAGTTTCTAGGCTGAAGAATGTAAATGTCCTGCTTCCTGCTTTTTTACGATAAAATCTTCATTTATAGCGTAGCGAGTACATGCTCGAAGCTGACAAAAGGCACGTCTGAAATGGCATTGCCAAATTAACATATATATTTGTTGAAAAGAGCGATTATATGAGCGTATTTGCGATATTTTTATAGTGTGGCTTGATTATATACGTTATCAAAACCACTTGGAATGTATTTCTAAAATATTGCCGACATTTCATTTAGCGGTATTTTTCTCATTAAACATTTGGAACCTTTCCAATTTTCCGACGGATTACAATGGGAAACAAGAGTAAACGTAATAAAATTTAAATTTTCGCGTTTTTGCGATGAAAAATTCGCTCATTTTCATATAAATTTTCTGAAAATAAAATATGTAAAGCACTAATATGATAAGCGGTTGCATCATTATTAGTTTAATCATTTATGTATAATCCCTTGTCTGTCACTTTTTGAGCATTATATCAACAATAAATTTAAACGGAATTTTAAATCTATACACATGTATACAGTATAAAGAATAGAGGTATGTGTGAATGTTTGTATGTATGTGGCTTAGTAACTGCAAAAAGGTCTTTTGATGGAGCGCCTTTACGACAAACTGCTGAAGTGGTATGGGGGCGCTGCGGTCATGTTCCCATTTCCCAATATGGTCGCTTGACGATAGGCTGCACAATTTACGATAAGCGTTTTTTACCCGGGAAAAGCCGGGTTTTACAGCTAGTATATACTTAATATTGAAAGCATAAAATTTCCTAATACCGTTCCAGATGTGATATGGATACTCAGACAGAGGATTTACGCATCGCACTTTGACAGCCGTGAAGTCACGTGTGCAAAAAGAATGTATTAATTGGCTTAAAAACAGCGACAACATTGAGTGCATTTTTCTTAACCAGCGTATATGTGTCGATTTTTTAAACGTGACTTCACGGCTACCAAAGCAAGATTGGTACGAGCTCATAAATATTCTGTCTGAATACCCCAATTATGGAAAAAAATAACTTTTTAATATAAATTTTCGAGGACAGTAGCTTTAAACATAACCAATTCTGAGAAATGTACATTGAAAAAGTGTATTTTTCAAGTAGCCTATATTTTTCCGAATGTGTTGTTAACCTATACAGTCCTCGGATTCAGATGGTCTAAAACGCACTCGAAAATCGTTTTCAAAATACGGGTACTGTCGTCTGGTATATAATGCAAACAGAGCCTCTAATGGTGGCACCCTCTAGCGCTGTATTTTTTTTTATTGTAGGCCTATATACTCAACAATAACGATGTCTCCTCATTATATCCAATGGTAAAAACTGCATTTTTCCACGCAGCAGAAGACGACAAAAGATGGCACAGTGTAAAGAATAAAAAAACGCTTTCGGCTTTGCAACCGAGCGCTAATAAAAACGTATTTGCCACAATAAAAACACCAGAATTTTAGGCTGCGGGTAGCCATGGCAACGGCGTGATTTACCTTGGGAATGCCTCCAACCCTGATATCGTTCACTTGGGATAATTCCAGTACTTCGCCATCCTACGAGGAAAAAAAATCAAGATGAATTAAACGAAATGGGTCAAACATCGATCAAAGTTAATCCTTAAAAGGTAAACACTTTTTAAGAGAAAAGTTTTCATTAGTTCAAACTGTCGACCGGCTTTATTTATTTTACCGGATGTGCATCGACGATGACAGGAAAACATCGCTGTTTCATCGAGTGTGAAACAAACTCAACCAGATGACGAGATCGAGCTCGAAACCCCAAGTTTGCAGCGCATAAAACACGGACAAACGAGCGAGAATTGCTTCTTCGGGCGAAAATAACAAGGACATTAATAATGCCAGGGATTAAGCGGCAACAAGTTAGTACATCACGGGGTTATGTCGAAAAGAAACATTTGCTTTTACGCTACGATGCATTTTGGACAGTTTTGAGAACTTTCTGAAGTGTGGTCGATGGTCTTTTTTATCAAAATCTAGTAGACTAGTTGAGAAAAACCATTATCGATATTTAATGACGGAAGTCAGTGTAAACTCCGGGCGTCATTTTGATACATGTATAATTCACCATGTTTGCATAAAGCACATTTTAGGCGACACTGTGATTTATTTTGGTAACTATTTGGCTCTGGTCGAATAGTTGAAAAAATCCATCGTCGATATTCATGACGGAAATCAATTTGAACTTCAGACGTCATTTTGTCACAATATAGCATTTTGTCCAAAACACATCTTAGGTAGCGCTGTGATCTTTTTCAGTAACTTTTCAATTGCCATGCGGGTCACTAAACACAAGCTTCATTTCAATTATAAAGTATAGTAATTCACATTTAAGGCCATGGGCTTAATCAAAGAATAATTGAAAATAGTAGGTTATCATTATCGAAATTAGTCGCATTATCGATTTTACTACATCGCACCAATCTAACGTCCATCGATAGAAATGGCGACGATTCCTTATCCAGGCACACATCTTCGAAAATATGCTTGAATTCAAATTCTATGCGTAAATCAGTTGGGACGCCCACGAGAATAAAAGTTCGTGACATTATCTGAAGCACTTAAAAGTTTAGAACAAGAATGATTGATGCGAGCATTAAGCGCTCATCACCGCAACAATCATGCCGGTATAAACGACGTAATTATAAACGCTGTCGAGTTAAGTTCCCGAATTTTTTATTTGGAAAACAAAACAAAACAATAAAAAAAGCAAGATGATAAAGAGTTTCAGCTTTTAAGGGCAAGGCATTAAAGATGATGTCGCATGCCGTGCCCCTGAAAAACCTGTCGATGGCAAACAATAAGAGCACGAGAGTTACGCGGTGAAAACAGCAAACGCGGGGCAGCTGATGATAACTGCCCCATCTGTCGGCGCAATTTATCCGTGCCTAAAGTATTAAAAAATTGTTCGACATCGACGTTCCCCCGCGACATATTATGTTAATCTAGCTTGATCAATATTTAATCTGTATTTTTTTGCGAGTAATTCGCCCAACGCTGGCGTATTTACAGCTTTTAAAAGCACTTTGTGGCAGGCTCGGATCGGCCTCCATTCCCGGCTTGATGACTCATCTTTCTATGAAACGATCCCATTCACGTTTGATCAATCTACTTTTTGTGCCGAGTGATGAACATTATTCGAGATGTTCATAGTCGCTCCTATTGATTTTACGGAAGCTGCGATGGCGTGCAGCGCGAGAGGGGGAAAAAAAAATTCTTTCAACACATAAACACGCACTCACCCCCTCGCGAATGGTCCTGGTGAAAAATCAACGCGATGGAAAAATATTGCACCCGTGCCAAACAACCCACTGACGGACGGGCTAATGCATTCAAAAAAATGTGCCGGGCCCAAAACCCATTATACAAATTAGCTCGGATATATGGCCAGCTTGTACTTCATGCTGCTGCTAATACGAGCGGCGAGCCAAAGCCCATTGAATTTATTGCCAAAAAGCCAAATTTCGCGGCAAAGATAACGTACAAGAGTAGAATGGTGTTCGTATGCGCCGCTGCACTGGAGGAACGCCGCGTCATCAGAGAACCAGCCGAGGTGAAGCCGAGATAAGCTTTATTAATGGTAGCGAAGCGAATGTTTGCGATAGGAAAAACTGCGAAAGAAGCTCCTGGTTTTTATTTACCAACGATTATAATGTGCATGTGCTCGCAAAATTTATCTTCCTCGAAGAGGATAAGTAGTTCTACAGCTTGCAGCTGTTGTTTCAACACAAATTTCGTTCATTCGTTACATTTTTAATAAGGAATTTACCGAAACGATTTGTGAGAATACGACGTTTTCATTACTTAAAAAAATCAATAGACATGTGTTTTCCGATGCATTTAACAGCTGCAACAGATGCATTTTACAGAGCAGGTAATTAATTGCCTTGGGAGAATTTTTTGAAAAAGTAATATACTTATTGGGACACTTATGCAGACAAAATCTTTAGGAATCCTACTTTGGCAGTCGTGAAGTCACGTGAGAAAAATTGTCACACGCTAATTGGTATAAAAATTTCACCCGAGATTATCGACATCTTTAAGCCAATGGGTGCGAGCGCAAAGAATGCTTATTGCAGGCGCTTACCACTATAGACGAACACTAGCGTCACCAAGCGGGATATAACGAGGCATGCTTTTTAAATGAGGGCGCATGCAAAGAAAGCTTATTCGAGCCAGGCTGAGCTTACAAGAAGCGCTTATAAGCTTAACTGCAGATTTAACTTAAACTTAAAAGCAGATTTTTACGACACAAAGTGGCACACAGATCACTATTGGTCAAAAGTGTAGCCATGCACATATACGCGATTGTATGCCGCCTATGTACCGTAAAAACGTGTCCTGCGCTTATCATGACATGCTAATGCGCATGTGCTAGGTTTTACGCGAAAAATGGTTCACCTAGCACAACGCATGAAGTGGCGCCACCAAGCACGCTGATTATCAGCGTTCATCGTGCGCCCCAAAGCTGTAAACAAGAAGCTGAAAACAAGCTCGAAAGAAGATGAAAGAAGCACGACGAAAGTAAGCATTCTTTGTGCTCGCCTCCAATGAATGCATTAATTTTGCATACGTTGCTTCACGATTGTCAAAGTACGATCGAGTCGTAAAGCTCCTAAGCACCCATTGCATGGCATTGCAGGCATTTAGTTCTTGACTGCCTTTCTTAGCGTGTTTTGTCCAAATGCCATTGTAACGATAACAACACACGAAACGTAACATTGGACTATTTATTATTTTATTTTTGGGCAATTTTTCATACGTGCCAAGCGTGACTTGGAAAAACAATATCAAAACGATAACAAAAAGCAAACTGAAAATAACAGGGTGGCAACAAAATTTTCATTTTCAATTTCCCTGACTTTTCCCCGACTAAAATCCAAAATTTCCTGACCAAAACTTACTCGTTAATTCATATCAATTTTTTTTTGTCATAATGAAAAATAAAATAACAATTGCAATGAGAAGCTTGGCAAGACAATAGATTTTGTTACAAGTCTAGCTGGGGAATTCTAGGGTGGATTGAAGAGGAATTGGGGATGGAGCTGCTAGCAGACTGAGTGCAGGGATTGCATTTTGCTTTTATTTGGGAAAATTCCCCTGACCACTCACAAATTTCCATGACTTCCATGACCACTATTTTTTCCCTGACTTCCCTGACCTGTGGCCATCCTGATAACTTTAGCTCAATTTTTAATTTATTTTAGGGCAGTTCAGTTACCGGATAATGGGAAACAGTAATAGGACAAAAATTACCTTTCCCTACAATTACTCGCGTAATGCACTGTGTGTCTACATGCGTAACAGTTTTAAGTGTACATCTGGAACGTTGGTTTCAGCTGATAAAAGAGTTTCCAATTTAATGCAAGATTTCGCTTCCGCAAATTTGTCGGTCTTGCAACTGTTTAAAATCGCAGATTTTTCCTACCCTTATTGGATGCATTTCCCAACAAATGCAGGCTGTTAAAATAGCTGAAAATTTGCCAACGAACCAAATTCCGAAAGCAATACAACGCGAATCTCAGTCAGATAGCGCTGGAAGTTGTAAAAGTGGAGAAAGAAGCCGGCCCTTGTTTATATTTTGAAAAATGCAGGCCTACGTGCTGAGACATAAGCCAGCCCAGCAGTCTGTGCTCTTTAAATGCAACGCCATTATTACAATCTGCGGTTAAAAGTGCATGCACATCGCTAACTGGGAAAAGCATTTGGAAAACTTCCAAATTTATACAATTTCTTTCAGGGCTACGCACGCAGTCTACGTTCAATTTCTTTCCTTTTTTCATTTTATTTCCTCTTCTTTTTATCACGGAGACCCCTCTCGGATATTAGTTTTTTTCCCGCTTTCTCTGAAGCATCATCCGTCATTATTTCGCGAAAACAATCGTTAAGAAACTGGGCGGTGGACCAAAACGCCGGGTGACGGGAACATTCCCCAACATCTGATTCACAAAAGCTGTTGAAAAGCATAATGTACTCGTACGACGATGGCAATGCCATCGTAACCGAAGAATGTATTTTTTTTTTTAAGGAAATTGAACTGCGGCAAAAACAAATTGCCGTGACGAACTGCGGTATCAAATTAACCGTCCAGATGAAACTTGTTCAATTTTAGGACTGAAACCAGATTTTGAAGGATAATTTTCTCCACGTTTCACCGAGCTAACCGTTTCAGGTTGGCCGGTCGCAACATTTTGAAGCGCTGCTAACGTTAATGGTGAGGAGAAGGGATTCCATCTTAAAATGTTTACGATTTGTCCCACAAATGTGATAAAACGTGCTATATAAAAATGCATTTCGTGCGATCGATACAAAATGTATTGCTGTTGATGTACATGTACTGTATGTTGAAAAGTACGACAGAAAATTCGTTCAATTAACAAAAATACAACAATGCTGGTATGACTTACCCGTCCTTCTCCTTTCCAATAAATAAAGAACCCAGATTCATCCACTTTAAATAAGCACTTGGGCTCATAGTCAACTTGGTCTCTTTCCTGAGAAAAAATGAAAATAGACAAGATATGAATATAATACACTTAATTGACTATACAGTGTATAAACAAGTAACATCCTGTAGAATGGTACTGTATATCTATGATCATAATCAATGTGTTATTAAAATAGCTTCCCATGTTAAAAATCAAATGAAGCTAAATAAATATAAAATATTCACCAAATGTTTGATTAAAACTGTAAAAGAATATATAAGACAAATAGAAATGTGGTGTATACAGTAATAGTGGTACTAAGATAGAATTTATAGAAATGGTACTTTCGGCAGTCGTGAAGTCATGTGTGGAAAATCGATACCCTAATTGGTTTTAAAAAAATTCACTCAAGGCTATCACTATTTTTAACCAATTAATGCATTCCATTACACACGTGATTTCACGACAGCCAAAAGTGGCAGTAGTAGGCCAATAGCATCTGTCTGCGTATCCTTATTATACAGTATATCATTCATTATTTACAAAACTTTTAAGTATTGCATATTACACATGTACTGACTGTAACAAAAAAGCACGATTCAAAATATTTTATTCTAAGCACATGATTTCAAATGATTTTTTAATAAATTGAAAATATACGTTATTTTGATATAACATTTTTTAACTTGATACGATGAAGATGATTAACTTTATTAAAAATTGTTACACTTGTTATACAGTATACCACATTTGAGGCGGTGTATTATGGTAAAATAACACACCTGTTAACTTACAGTAAGTAAATAAGTACGGTACTTCCATACAATGTTTAAAAACTCAAAACATGATACGAACTACAGATATACATGTAGCATCTCTGTTGATGTTCCTCATGTTCATGCATACATTATTTCAGGATATGTGTTAGCTCGAGCCACTAAGCACAAGGAATGGACCTTATGCAGAGTTAAGCAAACAGACGGCATCACGTGTAACATTTCATCGAAACTTCGACTAAAAAATGTCGTCGGGTATAACGAGCTTAATGTCATTGAATAATGTCCTAAGGGCGAAATCTGCATGAAGCCCATTCCTACTTGATGTCAAGGTATCGATTCGTCGAATTCGGCTCATTCATCCGAAATCATCTGAACCGAGGAGCGGAATGTCAACTTGGCATCCTGTCACCGAACCACTTCGCCGAGCATTAATTGCAAAACTGGGACAACAATGGCGGTTTAAAAACAGATTCCTCCAGAATAATCAATATCGACAGCGCATTTCCAAAGTCGCGCGTTTTCCTATTTATCATAACGTGTAATTTTACAGCATTTTGAAAAGGCCATTTCTAGCGTTGAGTGATGGGCTGGGCATTAAAGCGAATGATTTGCCATTATACGGAGGCGCGACATCTCCTTAAATTATGGCGCGCCGCTCGCCCCGTCAGCCATTATGCTCGGGCGGACACGGCCTCTGAAAACTACTTATGAAATGTCCAATTTAATGGATGCCACACAAATATTGGGACTAAAGAGAATGCAGTCAGCTGCACGGAGAAAAACGGCCCATTCAGCAAATTCGCCCACCTAATTACAGAGCTCCGTGTGGCAAGCGAGAGAAATTAAACGATCGTGCCAGTCTAGGAAAATTGCAAATTTGGGGAGTTGCGTTTTGCTAGTTGACGCAGGAAGCAGACTGGAAGTGACGCATTTCGCACCGCCCTCGTCGAAACTAATTTCCGGAAGCGAATGTCAAAGACGCGAGTTCGAGAGTAGGCCTACCTCGAAAAAGCATCTTTGGCATTTATGAACGTTGAAACTTTATGAATTTGGACAGGGAGCATTTCATCTATCAAGTTCAATTTGAAAATTGTCGAGGAAACTGACATTTTTAAGGGTACAAAAGCAACTCAACTACAGGAAGCGCGTAGCACATGCCCTATTCTCAACTAAGCTTCATATTTTTTCCACAGAAGAGGGCCCCAGCAATGCTTTAGAAGGATTTTTGGAACCAACGAAAACCAGAATCAGTTTTGATCCAGGATTCAAACTCAGGATACCAAATTCAAGACCAGTGTTTACCTACTCAGCATTATGCATTTCTTGAGAAAATATTCATGAGGATGTTCCATGTAGAGTTGTATACATTGAGATGATGAAGTCAAATTTCCTGGTTATAAATACAGGGTTTAATATTGATAAAAAACAATAAGCATCATTTGGTCGACTAGCAACATACTTAGAGTTTGCGAACAAAATATTGTGAGGCTTTGCGAATTATGGTCGCTTGAAGGGGATCAAATTGCATATGCAAAACCAGGAAACAAACTACAAGAAAATTACATTAAATTTTTATTTATTTTTCGAAGACTGAAACTGTACACCTACAAATTTGGCTAGAAATAAAAATAAAACAGAAGTTGAAGTCTTTCATATATGTCGTTATCATTTTTATTCGTTACTGTATTGTTTGAAACAAGTTAATTTAAGGGCAAAACTTGGTACTCACGCTTCAGTAAGTACAAAAAACTTGAAATCGTCCAAATCATATTGTTTTAAGACAACCAAAATAATTACTTATAAATACCCTCGTAGATGCATTGGATTCCGTTGTCAGAGCAAAAATAAATTGCAGTCAATTGAGTTTATTTTGTTGGTAAAATATATTTGTGAAGTTTTAACTGATGGGAAAATGTTCATGCGCAGTTTCAACAACAATATTTCATATTCATGATTTTAATCTAAATTATATTTGTATCTATGTTTTATTCAGTTAAAGAAATATATGCGTTATTAACTATACCTTTTCTACGAAAAAAAACCTCCTATGACTATAAGTAACCATAATCGTAAATCGCCATGCATTCTGGTTAGCCATTCGAAAAAGTACATGACGTCATTGGTCGATGGAGGCCATCGACCAATGCATTTCTTTTGAAGAGCGCACCTTACGAGGGGTCCCATTGTTAAAGACACCGATCCCTTCAGGAAAATGGCATTGTGAAAAATGCGAAGCGTGTCTTTCTTTCCCTGATCCACATCGCACGTAATATATGCCAACGTGATATAACTGCGCTTTAATACGATCATAAAACGGTCTTGTCGAGATAAGAGATTTACACGTTTTCGATCGGAGTGCCAGCCAGCCAAAACTGCCATTAACAGCACTCCCATCCATTAACCAGATGTTCGCCTCTACAACCTTGAAACACATTTTAAGCAGATGATAGAATGAAAATGCACAAGTTTTGACGACAAAATTGGGGAAAACATTCGTTCTTATTTTTTACGAGCATGATGCATTCATAAACTATACACTGACATACAAACGATGGCTATACATTATGTGAAGCTGTCATAAATTTCACAACGATTTATTTCTCAGTGCAACAGTGCACTTGGGGGTCGCAGAGAGATTGAAATACAAGTTATTTTAATGTTACTTTCACATTATACATTATGTACATGGACCGTCTATCTTTCCTATCCCATCCTCCTCGTTAAGGTCCCAATTATGGGAAATATAATTTAATTGTAGTGTTGGGATCCATCACTTAGGATCCCCTCTGACAAATGGTACTAATCTACTGACTGCAGGGTTAAGAGTTTAAATTGAAATTAAAATTAAAAATGTAATGTGATGCACCGATCATGTCATGAGGTCAATGCACTAAACATAAAAATTAAATGACATGGGATCAAGTTGCACTGGAAAGGTACTGCACTACACTGGTGTGGACGATCCGATTGCGCCGTTACGGTAGCCTTAATTGCTAAATATCTCTTATGACTCTGCATTCAGTTTCATTTAAAAAATTCAACTGAATCATTTCTGCACTTGGGAAAAATATTTTTCTCGTGTAATAATTAAGGTGGGCTTGCTTTTCAAATCTGTACAATTGCATGTTGAACGACAATAGATCGTTGTTTTGATCAGCCTTCTTGATGAATATTACAGGCATGGCTTCATGACAGCTTTCTTTCTTTCATAGGAATCCATTTTGCTTCCTGAAGCTACCTCTGAACTCATACTTCCATAATCAAAACGGCTTGACCAGTCGCACCCAGAAGTCATGAAAACAGACATGGAACATGACAGTGTGGCTAATCCATTCTGGCCAGTTAAAAAGATTCATTAAATCCCTATTGCCTACTGTTCTTGATTGGTGACAATGACATTTTTAACCACACTATTTCCTGTAATGTAAATAACATGTTCATTTTATCCAGTGGCCAGGTCATCACTATTTACTACACTTTACAGCTTAACGAATTTGTTCTGTAGGCCCCTTTGACATATATTTAAAATGAATGATAACTCGACATCTGCTTTGTATTTCCTTTCACATTCCTTCTGAATGTCAATTATGGTCTTTGGTCACTTATACTATCTACTGTATACCATCTAAGTATGCCAAGTTTTTTTATAAGTTGCAATCGCAATACTGGCAGATTCAAACCATAATTGACATTTTATGGCGAGTGTAAGAAGGGACATTTAACTTGGAAGGGTGGGCAGAGCTCTGCAGATGTGTTTTTGCATCCTGTAGGATGCACAAGCACATAAGCAGGCCCTGCAACTTGACACTTGTTGTTGCCAAGTTTGCCAGAAAGCAATAAAACCTAACGGT
>JAQGAO010000746.1:0-29931 GCA_034697705.1 Ommatoiulus sabulosus | reverse complement strand
TGGATACAGAATGTTTCTGAGATTTGTTTCGTGCAACAGATTGCACGAAACAATATTTCATGAAATTTTGTTTGCGATACATTGTTTCGAAACAAAGTTTCTTAAGTGGATATATACCCGCCTTAACGTTTGCAATGAGTATATCAGGATTATAATAACACAAATTAAAAATTAGTACCACTTGATAAAAAAATAATTTTAAACAAATATTACAAATTATGAAAACCAATTATAATTGCCAATGAAGAAAAACTTCAAGTGTAAATAAGAGTCATTTTCAGAAATTTTAACATTGCAATGGGTTTGGAACCTTTTTTACGCAAACAAAAAAATAAGCGTACAGAAAAAGCATCACAAAAAACCAACATACTTTAAATTTCCAGCTGCGAAAAATGGTGGCAACATGATCCCAGCAGGGATATCTATTAACAAAAACAAGATATAATGCCAATTTCAACTTATTAATTGAAAAGTTGGGAAACGAAAAGATGGCAAACGGGAGGACTTCAAAACAAAAAGGTGCATTCAGTATTTACCAATTGCGTTAATAGAAGGATCATAAAATGCATCCACCGTGCTCACTGGAAATTCCCATCTTGTTAATGAAATTACCATATAAAAGAACAACATCAAGCGACAAATGTTAAAAGATGAAAATTTAATAAAACACAACAAACTTGCCCTGGGAGATATATTTAAACGTATTAATTTAATTGGAAGAGTCTCCCAAAAATATGATGAAATTGAACAAACTCACCGATTTCTATCAACGGGTTCATCAATTAAAAGAATTATTGATTTAGATAAATTAATCAGCATGGCACGAATGTTTACTACATGAATCGGTGAAGGCTCATACTGAAAATTGCAAAATTTAAGATAAGTTAAATATATTATCAAATAAATAATGGATTAAAAGGTTTTCCTAGTAGTCTAATCTCTTTGAACATTTTTAGAAGATACATGTAGTTGCAATGATATAAAATTAAATATTTTCAATAATATATTTTCATAGATAACGCATGTAATTAAATATATTTGTGATTGCTAGACTTTAACAATTTGAAATTAAATTTAAAATCCAGAAATGATGTCACGCGATTTTTTAAGTTTTTCTGACTTCCCCCCCACCCCCTATGTCACAATTTGTCACAAATTGAAGTTTGAAGAGCAGAATTCACAATTCTTACATATCTTTCGATAAATTTAAGATGAAATTCTTACGTATGCTAATGAAAATCGATAAAATGTTAATATGTTATGCCTAAAGCTATCTTCTAAGCATTTCCATAGCTTCTTTTGAAACTTACGTTTTTGTGAAATTCGTCGATATAAGTCTCATTAAATATGTCATCGGGATAACCCACAAACGGAATGATTGCATCAGCCTTTCTCCATGAAATGAAACGAAAATAGCAACATTTGAAAAAAATTGTCTTTCAAAATCCGCGCAATTTCTATTCATTTTCTTATCACCTTTTTGAGAGCTTTTTGTAAAGTCTCTTCATCCATCCAATTATTTTGTTCCAAGGCCTTTCGCAGATAAGTTCTTAAATCCTTAACCAAACCTTCGACCTAGTTTAAAAATTGAAAGTTACAGTATATTTAAAGTCTAATCTGACAATTTAAATAACAATGCGTTTGAACTTATACTACTTAAAATAATAATTAGGAATTACGAGCAATCGTGTTTCATTCTTCATGTGATTTTTCACGAAAAGATATCCTGTTGCACGAAAGAAAACCTCGTCCAGAATTCCTATGCAGTAGTCCCATCTATTGATACCATCACCAAATAAATATGGAAAATAGATTTTATAACGAAGAGCAAAACCTATGGCATTATATTTGTTGCAAGCGGAATGAATTATTATAAATTTAAGAAAATCATTTTTTTTATGAAATTTTCATTTCGTTTTTAAACTGAAGTACCGGTATATTCAAAAGTTTGCTGCAACGGAAATGACACTAACATTTCGACCATCGATTAAATGTATTCAGACCTGACGCAACAATGCATACAGTATACATTAGGTAGTCATCACGTGCTTACTAACTGTAAGTATAAAAATACCTTGGCATTTTGCTGGCCTCGCCCTTCAGTTCCTTCACAAAAGCCGCGATCTGACCACTGGTCAAATCGCTTATGTCGTTCGAATAATCACACCAATATTTCCACATTAAGTAATTGGCAATGACTCTAAAATAATTGAAAATATTCTATTCACTAAATTGTTGAGTATCTACCAGTTCAGTCTGTATTTTCATTGTTTTTCTTTTGGAGATACTTAGACAAAAGCGTAACAAATCGCACACTGAAATTGGCAGAAATGAAATCACGTGTGCAAAAGGAATGCATTATTTAGTTTAAAAAAGACAATAACCTCGAGTATATTTTAAACCAATTAGTGTGTGAATTTTGCACAATTGACTTTTCCGACTGCCTAAGTGCGAGTTACAATGCTGCTATATGAGTACCCCTATTAAATGGTTAACGTAACCTTGCATCAACGGTTTCTATAAGCCGAAAAAACATCTCAAGCTGCTCAGGATTGGTGACAATCACTTGTTCGTCTTCCGATATTTTTTTGACGTCAATGAATATTTCGTTAAAGTACCTCAGCCAATCAAATCGCTTAAACAAATTATCAAATACGATGAGTTATTTTTGAAATGTTAACATTAAAAGTTTGGGAGTTATAACCTTTAAACTTACTTGGTTAGTTATATTCATTAACTCCAAGATGGACAATTTGTTGTAATAGGAGTCTTGCGATTCATTTTCCACTTCAGTTTCTGAAATCTGCATGAAAAATATCGAAATAATTTTTTTTTTAAATAATGCCTCTTTTGAGGCACTCTGTATCACGTAATGTAAAACTTACATTAGCTAGCATTATTTCAAATTCAATAAGATCGTCTATTTCTTTGTCATTTATGACTGTTTCGTTTGATAGACTTTGAGTTACATTTCGAATAAGTGATTTATATTCTTCAATAATGTCACTATCGTTTCCATCGTGCATTAGTTCATCGAAATCTTTAGATCCAGCAAAGAAAGACACCTGAAATTAATGAAAACGATTTTACTTTGTATTTCTTCGTTGATGAAAATTAAAATCAGTTTCAAAGAGTGCTTAGCAAGAGAATGACTAGTAAAGTTTGAAGAAAAACTAAGACTACGACACTTATAAAAAGTGGAAGATAAAAATTTATAAAACTAACCAAATTTCAGGTTATTAGATTTTTTTTTAAAAAAATCGTTAACAAAATAAATTATTTTATCAAATTCGTTTGAAAAAGGTTGATATTTTTTAAAAATTCTCCGTGCACGAGTAAGTATATTCTTTCCAATTCGCACGGAAATCATAAGTACATTTGTAAAATCAAAAATTAGTGCACAGCTACAACAGTCGTGGTATTGAATGAGAAACCTCGCTTGCTTAGCTCTAACGGTAAATGAATATGTACTCACCAAATTTGCATAAACTTACATAAATGGCACGCCTACTCGTATTTTTGTCATCCAGTGCAATACCTATTTGGATAAAATAATCCAGTGATTCCTTGGCAGTTTTTGCCAAAACGTCTTCAAGATTAAATTTCGATTTATTCCAAGTTTTCTTTATTAATGGCCATCCACCAAACTCCATTATCCATTGTATAACCTGCATTTTTCCGTTAGTGTTTGCTGCCAATATAATAAATTTAATTATTTTTCTCATTAATCGTTGCTATCTCACAAGAAAAGTAATTCAAAGAATCAAAAACCGTACACCAGCAATGCTAAAATTTAGATATTATCGCCGAAAAATACGTACATGTACATATACAATATGAAATTTTCTTTCAAGATCAAATCTTTTATACACATTTTGTTTAATGTTAAAAACGATAGAGATGAAAATGACATTTTTTTAACTGATTCCTTTCGAGATCATTGTTGAATTATTGAAATGCGAACAATTCAATAATACGGTATAATAATAAATACTTCTTACCCATATTTACGCAAGCTTCGTAAACATCTTTAGCATCCCGAACTGCTTTTGGATCGTCCTCATGCTTAGGGTTTTCAAAGTTTTCTGAGAAAAATAGGCATTTGTTTTGAAAGTACACAATTTGGAAAACTACGTTATAATCGCATTTCTTGTGATTCTGCAAACCTCTCAATTTGATGTATAATTCTTTGTTAAGTTCCTCGAAAACATTATTATTTACTTCTGAATGAATTTTGGCCCAATTTCCGCATGCAAATTGATAAAAATCTTCACACGGATCAATGCTTGTGTCGAGATATTCTTGAACGAATTGGGCTGCAAATGTAAAATACATATAAAAGCACACAATCGTTCAAAATTAATTAAATATAAAATAACGTTTGTAATTTGCTATAATTCCAGATTACCTGATTGAAGACAGTCTGGAGTTGTGCATAAATCAAAACCAGTATCTGTTTGATAAGTCAGAATCATAAAATGAAAAACGTATTCCGCGTTAATTAGCTACAGACTTTTTTTAAATTCTCTAACTCACGCCAAATGTTTTTTTAGTTTATTCCTTGTTAAAGCCAGCCAGAACCAAAGTTTATTGATATTTTAAAGTTTTCTTAAAATATTTTTCTTTCTATTACGTACGAGCCATTATAACAGTCAGTTTTCAAAACTAAAGTAAATTTACGAATAGGTTTTATGAATTAAACAGATTTATTATAAAATAAACAAGTGTTTTTTATGAAAGTACTTTTCATTTTGGGAATTTTTCAACGGATTTCAGAAAATGATAAAATATTAAATATTTATGAATTCCATCACCTACTAAAATTTTGTGTTATTATTCTTTACATTTAAAACGAAATTGTTTTATCATTTTTTAACTTTTTAGAAGTATTTATAAACATTTCATTAAAAGACATACCATCACTTGTAGAAATTTTCGTAAAATTCACCACAAAGGCTACCAGAAAGGCAACAGTGGCCAAACACGTAAAACACAAGATCATCACAAGTTTTTTTTCCAGACGAGTTCTTCTTTGCCAGCATGTTAAGCTAAAAACATTTAAATAATTAACAGCCAAAACAAAAATGAATAGTGTGATAACCAAATAAACTTTATGGGAATAAGTGTTAAGTCGCTGACCTTTTGTTACCAATCGTCAATTGATTTCTACTATTTTGTGTGTTCACTGAAATACTGCTGTCGTATACGTCCATTTTTAAATTCCTTCAACCTAATTCTAAATTCCTCGTTACCTAATACTCCTCCGCACAACAGGCTACTAACTGTGATTCCAGAAGCGAAGTATACCACTGAATTTATTAAGGAAGTTGGTACTATAGTGCTTTTCAAAACCGACATTTATTTCAACGCAAAATGAACACTTTTTAAATTATTTCCTGCTGTTTGTCCAAACAATAAGTGAGTTGCCTTTGATGTGCAGGCGGATAATACCCATTATTATTTATGTGAATGTAAGCTGGAATCTGACATTGAGAAACAGTCTCTGATTTGCTGTCGAGGACAATGGTGTACATTCGTGAAAAGTATTTTTGCAAACATTTTAACATGTTCTTGAAATTTATAGTCCGTTGCAGTCCGTTGAGTTTTTTCTTTGTCATTTCTGACATAAACTATATAGCAGTTAAGACGGACAACTTACCTGGGAATCACAGAGATTGTTCAAAGCCTATGGTAAATTTAGTAAAATAATTATAATGGGGCATTTTTGTTTTCCAAATTTGTAGCGAGTATATAGGAGATTATTCGACTTCACGGAAAATAATCTTAAATTTGGATTGTTCTAGTGTAATATTTTCCAAATAATCACCTCTTCAAAGTAAATAGGGGAATTGATTTTATTGCTGCATTTTTCCAAAAATTTATCCGGATCAAACTCTTTTTAAAAATGACGTTAACAACAAACAATAAAACTAATTTAGATAAGTGGATTATCCAATTTAAATACAGCAATAAAAGAGAACTAGTTTATCTTAAGGTTTTGCACATTAAAAAAAATGCTTAAAATTTCTGGTTAATATTACAATACGTTTTTCAACATTTTCGGAAATTTCACCATTACAGAGAAAAATGGAAAATTGAAAGAACAGCACTGAAAAACATATGTTGTGAACTCAAAATTACTATTTTCCTTAAGGCGGGATTTACTTGAGGCAGCTTAAGGCTATATTTGCATAGTTTCCTCATTATTCCTTAAAAGTTAACTCAGCGATAAACGTTTTCATTCATCACTTGATTAATCCTATTTAATTCGCATATTAAATTTAACGAAACACAATCTACACTGTTTCATATAATTTTAAATTAATTACACGTACTTACCATGAATGTTTGCTTCAGATTTCATCGTCGATTGTTTCAAGTGCCCAAATTTACCATTAAAAAAAGTCTCAGCCAGCATCACCGAATATCATTCAAAATTATCTTTATACACTGCATTGTGGATAATCATCAATGATTTGTAATAAAATGGTTAAGTAAACAAATAAAACAACTATATAACAATATAACGAAGAAAGAAAATAATTTACAAACAATTCATGATCCAGCATTAAAATGGATGGCTAAATTTACACAAAACACTCCCGGTGAATTTCACAATAAAAATAAAACGTAGGAAATCGATTTCGACGAAATCTTTATCGTAAATATTGTCGTACAATTACGAACAAATATAGCTGCCAAACTCGACAACTGGCTTACCCCTAGCTGTTGTCACCAAAACGAGCATTTTAGTTGGGGATTCATAGCTGCGTATTTCTTGCATTCAAATGCCTCTGCAAAATCTTCAGAGTTAGATAACGTGCCTACAATTCTAACACGGAGAAAAAAAAAATTAGGATGGCCATGTGAAAATAAATATTTAATTGAAAACCAACAATGAAAGTATCTAGACTATTTATTTACCCTCAATTTTAAACATGCATTTGTTGTTTTAAAAAGATTTAAATTTCCCTGTTTGTCCTAAATTCTTTTTAATATATGAATACGTAATTTTTCAACTGGAATCATGAAGGGAAACTGTTTTTAATTATTTCCACGGCTAATTATTTGATTATTTTGTAATAAAATGAAATGAATAATATTGAATATAATTCTACATTAGAGGTTACAATTGAAATTACCGGGGGCAAAATTAATTTGACATAATGAGATCATTTCAATAAAATATTTGCCCTAAATGTTTATGCACAAAGTTTTTGCTTTATAACAATTTACTTTAGACGCTTTTCAAATACGTGAATACAGATTTTTTCGCCTCATTTACATATCTACTTAAATAAACAGAATCCATTAGGTTAAAAAAGTTTGCAAATATACCAAATAACTGAAATTTAAAAAGCTCTTCACGAGGTATCGTGAATTATCGCTGTGTAATACCCGATTCAGGTATTATCAGTCAAATTAACGCGTACCTGTACCCTCCTGGACTGTGATCACCGTACTTCATTTCATTATACAATCCTAACCATGTATACGTCCCACACCATACCTTGAAACAGAAAATTAAAAATATTAATTTTTCTATATCTTTATAAATATTCCAATAAATATTCAAATAACTCGATTAAATGTACCATAATCCGAAATTTCTACTAATAAAATCTGATTTTTTTATTTTATCCTGCATTTAAACTCAAAATTCCCTCATTGTAACAAATACCACGGTTAAAGTTTTGAATGTGGATTACCTGGGCAAAACTTATAAAAAATAACTGCTGAGGGGTGAATTGAGTGAGTCCAGGAAGTCTGGGATCATTTCCATTTCTCGCAATCCACGATTTATATGCCTATATTAACAAAAAAACGGGGAAAAAAACAAACCTTACAAAACAAGTTAATTAAAGACAACCTTCAAAAACTTAATTTTCTCTGACGAACATTTATGGCAATTTTTATTCCGCCATTATCTGCGATATTTTCATCCAGGGTTTCATTTCCATTAACCTACAAAGAGGATGAAGTAAAATACTATAAAATATGGCGAACAAACACTCAGCGCTAAATAAAAAATAGGACGACATTTAACTCACGCAAGCTTTCTCAGATATGTTCAATTTTGCTTGCACTGTGCTCGAACAATAATTTGAATATTGTTTTCTTATGCAATTGGCTTTGGTGTGATATGCATCCAAAGAAGAATTCGTCCACCATTGAATCAAATTTCCTGCTTTGTCATTTTGACGTCCTATATCACAAGAAAATATTCAATTATTTTAGAAATATTTTTAACAATAGATTGATAAATATGAAAAGGCTTTCAACAAAGTTTTATTCATATCTACATTACAAACTTTTTCAGAAAACGAGAAATACAAATTTCCCTTTGTTGTGTCTTTAAAATTACAAGTTATATTCGCCAATTTTTATACTGTTATGTATGCATATTTAGCATTTCCATTTTTTCTAATAATTATTATTATATTTGCTAAGTATTTGTTTTACGCTACACTGATTGAATATTCAAATTTACCATTGTTGTCAAATGCGTGAGTTAATTCGTGTCCTATAACGGCTCCGACAGCGCCATAATTCATTGCCCTAAAGAAGAAAAATTATTAGAATTTCTTGAAATTCAAAAGTGCATTAAAATTGCAATGAAATGTTAACCAACTTTATGTTACGAGCTCCAAAAAATGGCGGTTGTAAAATTCCAGCTGGAAATTCTAAAAAATTAAAAAGAAAATTAACAAAGTTCACCAGTTGTATTTTCACAAAACTATAAAAATGAAAAAGTTATGTTTAGCATTTCATTTTATATTATTTTATTATATATTCACCGGTTATCTTCAAAATTACATTTATTTTTGAAAATAACCAGTGCGTCCAGAAGTACTATTTAAATATTACCAATATATAGGTGTTTTATGAATAATGGACAGTAAATACTTACCAATTGAATTTGCAGAAGGATTATAAAACGCATTCACAGTGCTGGGTGATATTGACCAACTTTTTTGGAAAACATACAAATTCGTTTAAAAATAGATTAGAAACTTTTGAAATTGCCGCGCTATATGATGAACTAAACGAATTAAATTTTAAAATGCATAACATACCTATTTCGATCAAAAGGTTCCACTATAGTATAGATGGTCACATTAGTCAAATGCATTAAAACATTTCTAATGTTTTCGATATGCATCGCTGAAGGTTTTATCTTTTAAAATGATATGGAAAGAAACACGTATGTATTGAAAATACTTATTACTCGTGCATTATATGAAATTATACATTTTTATATAAAATACTTACATTTTCATAGTATTCATTGATGACAGTGTCATTCACTATCCATTCAGGATAAGCAACAAACTGGACCAAAGTATCCGCCTTTTTCAAATAAAAAAATGGTTGACATTTCAATTAAATTGAAGTTTGTTTATTTATGATCACCCTTTAACGTTAAATATATGGCACGTCCATGAATAAATTATAACAATATAAATGTATACAATTATCTGCAATACAATATAGTCTGGTAAGGTATTCACATCCTCTCACATTTTCAGATATGCAATAATTTTACCATGAGCCTAACTTTAAAGAAAATCTTAAAATATTATTTATGAAACAGAATCTTAAATTAATTCTCGAAACAGATCCATTTTCAAGTCAAATTGCCATAAGAAATATAACATAACTGATCGCAGATGGTACTGAGACTTTATAACAGAAAAATTGGTATGAAATTTAGTAATTTTATCATAAAAATTAGTATGAAATTAAAGTACTTAATACATTGTTAACAGAATCTGGAATGAGCACGAGATTTTTGAGAAAAGAAATATTGCTACTAACTATACCTTGTCTTGGGCTTTTTTCAACGTTTCTTCGTCCATCCAAGTATTTTCTCTTAAAACATTTCCGAGAGAAACTCTTAAATCTTTGATCATCTCCACAGCCTGACGTCATATTCAAAACAAATGGTGATTTAGTTACATTATTAACTACCATTACCATTAATGCCAAACTACGAATGTATTTTACGCACTTGCTCTTTGGTGCCATTTTCCACATATTTTTTAACAAATATACTTCCCATCACATGAGGGTAGTAATCATTCAGCATTTTCACGCAGAACTGCCACCTACAAAGTGAAGATGTAAAATTTTTTAATTATTAAATACAATAGTATAGAAATATCAGCTTTATTCAATAATAAAAAAACAAGAACGTGAGCCCATCATTATAATTTTAAATGTTTGCGTTGTTATAATAGAATAAAAATTACCTGGGCTCCTGCACTTTAATCCCTGTAATTATTTTGCTGAAGTTGAATATGCTTTCTCTCGTTACATTATTTATGTGCCATGAATATTTTAAAAAATAATTCCACATTAAATAATTAGCAATTGTTCTGCAATAATTAAAATTAAGTTGTTTTTTAAAAAAAATGTAAAACAATTAAAAGGAAAAATTAAATTAAGTGAAAAGAACATAAAAATAAATACTGAGGCGCTTTTTACCTTACCTGTTATTAACAGTGTCGATGTATTTGAAAAATTTCTGAAATGGTGCGGGATCATAAATAATAAGCGAATCGTCTTCCGTGACGTCTGTAACGTTTTTAAACACTCCGCCAAAATATTTTAACCAGTCGAATTGCTGTCAATGAACCAATAAATAATAATTTCAGTAAAATTAATTAAACAGCATTTCTTTTCTAACACATTAACAATTCAAAAACTTACGTATTCAGTTGCATTTGCTAATTCGGAAAGGGTTATTTTATTATACAATTCCTCCCGGGAATCGCTTTTCTTCGTAGAAGATGAAATCTAATATTATGAAAAGACTTTAAAATGCATATCCTCAGCTATGAATATAATGAAATGTAATGAACTAATTTTCTGATAACATGTAAAACTTAATAAATCTGATAAACCTAAAATTGGTTTATCAAAAATAAGTTGTTGTAAAAAAACGAAACGATCGGAAATCAACAGCCCTTACTTTTGAAAAAAATTATGATTCTACAAATAGATGAACAACTTAAAATTGAATACTTGCATTGGCTAAAGTAGTTTCAAACTCGATGAGTTCATCGATTTCTTCTTCACTTATCTTTGAGCCATTGGCCATTAATCCAGTCAATTCCACCATCACCTTTCTGTACGCCTTCAAGACGTGGGAGTAATTTTTAGGATTCATAAAATAATCTTTGCTTAAAAACGGTCCAACGAATGACAACTGCAACGATTTAAAAATATTCACTTATTGACTATATAACAAAGCCAAGAAAAATGATGAATTTCAACGGAATAACACTCACGTAAACGGCATTAGTGCTTGTATTTTTGGCATCGGGCAATATGGAGAATGAAATAAAGTAATAACTCGAATCTTTCGTCAATTTCACTATGACGTCTTCCCAATCAAAAGCAGATTTATTCCAGTTTTTCATGGTCATCGGCCATCCGCCATATTCGCTGACCCAATGCAAAAAACGATCTTTGCCATACATATCAGCGACAGCTGTAACGTAAATCATATAAATGATTAGGATGGTAATTAGTTATAAGATTTCAGCAACGTTACAAAATAAAAACTTGCTTCAATTAATTTTAAAAACAACGATCACCTTGCAGAAAAAAAAAGGTTTAGGGGATGGAAAAACATGTGACCTGGCATTTTGGACGTTTTCAAAAAACAACGATAATAACTACTCTTTTCTTCATTTATCAACAATCTTTCAAAGAAAATTTGGGGTTCTTTACCAGTGTTCATGCAAATCTCATAAATTTCTTTGCCATCTTGTATAGCTCTTGGTTCGTCTGGATCTTTCGGTTTTTCAATTTCCTCTAGGAGTGAGAAATAACATATGTTAGTTCATCAGATGTTTTAAAAATGAAAATACTTCCGTGGACTTTTCTATGGACTTACTTCTTAGATTGATTGCTAGTTCATCTCGTTTTTCGGTAAAAACGCTGTACCCACTTTTATCTTCCGGAACCGGATGTTTATCATTCCACTTGCCACAAGCAAATGTGACAAAATCCTCGCAAGGATCTGCGCTGATGTCCATGCTTTCTTTAACGTATCTTGCTAGTTAAAAACAATATACAGTATATATACAAAAACATATTTAATAAAAAGATATATATTTATACTTTTAAATATATATTTTTCAAGGAATAAAGGTTTCTAATATTTGTTGGGTTTTATCTCATATACTGTAGCCTCAAGGGAGAAAACCCTTCTTGGACAGGGTTTCATTTATGATAACTTTTCAAATGATAAATCAATTGAATAACTTTGGAGGAGTATAATTGATAATGAAAAGTACATAATTGAATTTAATATATATTGTGATTTTGCATCAAGTTCTGTGTTTAAAAAAAACAGAACATTAATTGTGTATACTTTTGCGAATATACTGTAAATGTAAATGCACATAGTTTATTTAGTACATTATTTCAGGAAAAATTGTATTTCTTAACCGGATCATAAAGGGAAAGTTCCACCTTTCTATTAGAAAAATTTGGGTGGAACAAAATGAATTTTTTGAAAATATTATGGGATAACTGCAAAATAATTTCCAAAAGTTTCGTGCATCAGTGGGAGTATACCCGAAATTAGAATCAATAAAAAATTGCATTTTTTATAACTATTAGATCTTGGACAGTTCATGCTTATGTTTGAAACGATACAATTGTTAATGGTCACCTTGCAGGAAAAAAAGTTGTAGAAGATGTTAAAATGTAATTCCCATGGTCAACGGCAATTGTAAAGTATATAAAGTGATAAAACTGGACTGCGCGTTTTACGAAAAGTTGTGTTAGAAGCAAATGAAATCAGGAGATAATAAACGAAAATATACATGCGTAAACGTGAGATAACTCTTCTTGAAAAGTTTCGTGTTTTTCCCTCCATGAATACAGTTAATCATAAAAACATGTACGCAAATGCAAAGAACAAAGATTTGAAGGGGAAAAAAATGCTCGAAAACAATGGGCGACTTATCTTCCCAATTAGCATAAACATAATTGGAAAACGAGTAATTTTTTGATGGGCCAGCCCACGCATAATGCATGTATAGTCACTTAAAAAACCGTGGAACTTTAGTTACCTGCTAGTAAGCAGTCTGAATTCGTGCATAAATCCGAAACCTTGATATTGCCATGATCCCCTTCATTAATTACGTTTTTTGAGAGTCCTGAAAAATGGAGTGGGCGTTAGTTCCTTGACGCATGAATGAGCAATAAATGATTTCTCACAATAAAAGTTTTACGTAAAAAATAATAATAAAAGTATAACGATCGACTGCTTAAACGAAATAAACACACCTTTCGTCGAAACTAATATTAAAGCAACCATGAAGCCAGCTCCCACCAGAATAATAATGCATCCGATTAAAATCATTCGTTTTTCCAAACGGGTTCGCCGTTGCCACCATGTTAATCTAAAATTTGAGCAACAAAAAAATCAAAAACATTGATAGTAAATCCGAAATTTATAACCAATTGTAATTGTATCAAAATATGTATGTATATTTACCCATTGAATGCAAGGACTAGGTTAAGTGGTATTGATACTAAAATTTTGAATTTTATTGAGACCTTCGTAATTTTTTTTTTTTAGAAAACTACAATATTACAGATATATTACAATAATTCGAAGCTTAATTAGCGGGAAATGTTTAAAAATGCCAAAATATTATGATTTATTGATGTCTCGTATTTCTATGCAATAACACAATTTAAGTATATTAGAAATGGCTGAATATTAATTTTGGAAATTTGATATTTTAAGGGATTCTCAGTCTCTTTACTCAGCTTGCAGTTGTTTACTAACCACCTATAAATTAGATGTCGTCAAAATTAAAGTTTTCATCACTCTACATACATCAAAATGACGAAATTTCAAAATATATATCCGGGTTCATTCAAGGCTCATATGACACTGGCATGGAAACATTATAAAAAATAAGAATTTTTAAAGCATTCATTAAATATATTTTTGTTTAAGTTGGTAAATTTAAAAATTGTTATCAATGGGTTTAATCGACTTTTAATTCGTATATTTAATCCTCTCCATCAAGTGGTTAGTGAACATACTGTACATAAGAGTAACAAGACTATCTAAATACGATAAGCTTATTGTGCTTGAGGACATTTCGTCTGATAATAAGATTTCATCAGGTCCTATATGATCTTTGGCATAAATATATAAGGTAATCTCTAATCATAATTACTTGAACAACTTCCAACGATCACCACAGTTACCACTACCATACCAGATGAAAGATACAAGATTTTACTTATTATATATATATATATACTCCTGACTGTATATACAAAAATTACTCTGTTTAACAAAATTATCCCACCTTTTATTTTCGGAGGCTAGATAACTTCTGCTGTCTTGCACATTCATTGTCATATTGCTGCCATTGCCTTGTTTTTCTGAAAAAAGTACGATAATAGTTACTGGACGAAATGTTTATTTTGTACACTGTAAAACATTGAAATAGTTAAGCAAGTTTTAAAACACGTTCTTCGTTAATGTTATATTGTTTATATTTATAACGAATATAAAAAATAAGCAATGTTCGGATATACAAAGCGTAAACATTCTATATACCTTATGCTTTAAATATAATAATTATATTTAAACATAAACCAGATGCCCTTACCACTATATCGTTTGTATTAAATAATGCATTTGGAGAAGATGTTCGGGAACATGCTTCCATTAATAATAATGACCTATATGTAAATTTGCTGCCAGGTTTTCGTAAACGCAGGGCGGATTTCACCGAAACAAGGTGATGTCATTGTTCAAATAATAAAATATTTATGATTAACTTAGCCTGGAAATTAAACGTTCGAACAACGACCAAACACTCGCCAATTTTCGGAAATACGGTAAATATTGTATGTTTATCTGTTACGTTCGCAAATACCATTGCGCAAAATATAGTCAATGCAAATCGACCGTTGTTTACGATATCATGTTGTTTTATTATTTCCAAAACGAACAATGATTTACCTTCCTATTCCAGGGTAATTTTTATACGTATCCCTGAAAATAAACACGTTCGTCCATTTCCTGCACTCTTTTTTTGAATGCTAAAAATTCGATTGTTCGCCACGCATCCCATTATTAATTTAGCGGAAGAAAAAGGTGACAGTGGGAAAACTGCTCACTCAGTCGATTTGGCATTGAATGACATTCGCATTCACGTTTGCATAAAGAGTATGAAATGTATTCGATCAAAATTTCGAAATGAATAACTTGCATAAAGCAGCCGCAATTCGCGAAATTGTCTGTTGTAAAAACCGGGCACGAGAATGAGTCGACGAAATTGTTTTTCATTTAACGTCGGTGATAACGTTATAAAACTTGTATTTTGGCCGGATAAGCTGCCACAATGAACGTTATTATTGTACGAATGACCGTCAAAAACGATTGTTGAAAAACGAACGAAATCTGAAATTATGTAATTCGGGTCTTTTTATAAGCCCTTTCAAAATACAAAAATAAACTACTAAGTCACTATACCGTAAATCCTCCAATAAAACTCCTGGGTATTTTTATTGGAAATGTATCAAAGGTCAGGGAATAGTGAAAATTCTACTGGACGAATGAAACGAACCACGAAGGGAATCGCGAAAATAATTATATCATCGAATCCACCAGAATTTCTAAATGGAACTTAAAGGAGCAACAAGAAATAAAACGGAATAATGGGGGTGAACCTTAATTTTTAATTATTTTGATCAGTTATAGTATCCATCTTCAAGTGGTCGAAGTGGCCAATTATCTCTCAATGTTAGCAATTCGATACGGGAAAAACAGGATTGATAAAATGTTTCAGGTTTACAACAAGGTACGAAGTTATGGTTTTTAAGAGAATGTATTATATTTGATGACCACAGATTTGATGTAAAAATCGTACGAGTCACGTACTCTATGCTGTTTACAGTTACAAAAAAAAGCGCTGTAGCAAAATTTTGTCTATCATTAAAGAGTAAACTGGGATTTTTTTTGAAAATAATGATAATGAGCTGGTTACACTGCAGCCTCGATCATTAAATTTAACTGAATCTAACGCAATGCTAGCGATTACACGACATCTAGGTAACCAATAGGTAAATAACATCTGTCCGTGTTATTTAGATGTAAATCAATGATAAACACGACACGGTTTACATATCAATGGTGATTATTTCACATTTACGATAATAAAATTACCATTTGTATGTCGTCTGTGAAGCGCAGAGGGAAACCCGGGTTTTCTAGACCACCTCGTTCATGTTGCCACACAACTCGAGTGAACCCTTTTTAAAAGCTAATGATCCAGTCATAATAATTGGAATAAAATACCTAAAAAGGCACCCTGTACAGCATGAAACAAGTTGCTTTTATACCAATCGCATGTTTCCTGCATATGCAAAATACATGTGCAGTATACAGTATTAGAGTGAATGTTTTAGGAAGTATTTCCTTTTGTCCCTCTGTTCAGTATATAGAAAAGGTCCACACAATTGATACAAAATTTACAAATACTGTACATGTAAATATGGTCCGCCGATGCTACGATAGACATTTCTCAGTTTAGTTATTTGCAACTGAATAAAGTAATCGAATTTCTTTGTGCAAATGTAGTATGTCACAATAAAATGACGTAAAAATACCTTTTTTCAAAAACTGTCAAACAGCATTGTTATAAAAAGCTTCACTAAATTTCGAAAATCGCTTCGAAATAATAATAATAATGGTAATTAAAAAAGCAAAAAAAGTTTTCTGTTGCTGTGTTTTTCAATAAAAAGAATTTAAAAAAGAAATGCGCTCCTACATAAACATCATTATACATGTACATGTATATAACGCTCTCAGATATTTTTATAAAAAGAACAAGCCATTATAGTGTGGTGTTTGCTATGCACACATTTCTTCATTATCATTCTACAATTTAATTCAAGGAATATATGTACTATGAACAGTATATCAAACTCGATGGAATTATTGAGGGGTATAAAAGTTTGTATCGCAAGGATCATTCGTTTAAATTTATACTGTAGGTATTTGAGCAGTATTTTAAATATTCTGTGTATTAAACCGTCAAAATGGCCGAATTTTGCTTGGCACCTGGGTGAGCGCGGCTCGAATTAAACTATCAAAAGATCATAATTGGTATAATGCCACTTCTGACACCACGCATACTTCCCACTCTGCAGAATTCTCTCTGCTGCAAGTGTGACGCATGCGCACTTTGCTCTGATGCATTCTGGTCCTCTGGTCACCTGGTCCTAGGTTTTCCGCTTGCGCCCGGTTTCACGCATGCGCACTCCAAGATGTCGATTACCAACATAGGCCCGAGTAGAGCAACGTTGGTAAAGGTTAACAGGCGTGCCAGTTGTTGCATTTCTACGTTTTTTAGCATCTTACTATATTTATAGGAGTATCCATATTTCTATGTGCAGAGGATTGAATTATCTTTTGCACGTCATTAGCTATAGCGCTTTATTTTTTTCGCTGATGAAATGCTGTCCAGTGGGAATATGCAGTCAGCAAGTCTGTAGCAACTTGAGCAGACGAATTTCTATTTCCCTGCTCATTCTGCCCAGTCAGACATTAAACCCTATATGCAATGCAAAATAAGATATTTTTATCTCGGGTTATTTGCTCCGCATTTAATGACTGTTTGGAGGTCAAGAATTGTGGGAAAGCGAAATCCAGACGCTGGTCAATTTTAAAAGATAATAAAAATTGAATAATAAACACATATTAGCATAATCTGTGCGTAAATAAACTCAGGAGAGACGTTAAGGCTAAATTATATTATCGCATTGGCAATTTGGCATGTCAAGTATGTTTTTGTGTCTGGATTAATTACAACATCTCCATTATTGGAAAGGCATTTGTACGCTGTACAGGGTACGTCACAAGTCACTTTGACTTTGCATGTACAATTTACAAACCCACCGTGTACATTTTGCAGCAACTCATTGCAATACATGTAGATTAAATCGGATTCAAGGTTTCTAAGAAAGTGATTTCCACTATATTTAGTGAAATTGTGCGCCAGAAATGCTATGTTAATGCAGTGGTAATTTACATGCAAATGCGTGTTTTCGCATAAATAAACATGACATTAAGGCTATTCTAAACATGTATATCGCAGTTTTGACATATCAAGTACAAGTATGTTTTGGTGTCTGGAACTCAAGAGATTTCTATGCGATGTTGTCTGAGCTTCATACAGGGACATTAACAGGCATTGTAGAAATTGCAAAGGTGGATCAAAAATGTCATAAAATTAGTTTCCCACAACGATACGTTTGTTGGTAAGTGGTGTCTGATTGATCCTTCATCGGGATCTGTAAATACAGTTGAATCTCGTTAAGACGAACACGAAGGGAAGTCAAAATTTGTTAAAATCGTATAGTTGGTATTATCAGAAGTCAATAAAATTATTTCAAAGACGGAATGGGGACTGGAAATTAGTTCGTACGATCGCCAGTCTACCGGAAATTCGTATTAAGCGAATTCGTCTTAAAGAGGTTCCACTGTAAAAGAACACGAAAATGGATAAAGAGTGAAAGATTACGGTTTATGAAAGCAAGTTTGGACTTTATTACTCATTCATAGGGAAACAATACACGTGCTTTGGGCTGCACGGCAGCACGGCACGAATTTAAATTACTAACTTTAATTATGGACCGCATAAAATGAAACTACAGACAAGGGATTTCCCGACGTTAGTCATATTTAACAGCGGCGTTTTGACACCATTTTTTCATCGGATTTCAGTCCAAAATTCCAGAAACGGAGAGACAATCCCTGATTCATCCACTCCTGAATTTCCAAGGCTATCCGGATACTCAAATGCGCCAGACACACCGGTGTCAGCACGAAAATCTTATCAATCAAATCAAAAAAAGAAAGAAAAGGAAAATACCACTGGTAACGAACTCACCATCTGCAATGTCGGTCATTCTTTTGTAACTGAATCGGTTAGATTTTGTCACGTTTTGGGGAAAGTGGAGTTTATAAATTCGCACTATTCCAACCAACCTTTTCTGGTTGAATTGCTCCAAAGTCCGTGTTTAGATAGCGAAAACTATTTTTGAATAATCCGGATAGCGAAAAGCCAATATTTGAATAATCCAAATTGAAAGGGAGAAACTCGTTTTCGGAGGTGGGTCTATCTAAGACATCGAATGAAGAGGAAAATTACAATGAGAGATACCGTCTTCTACGATGTTGTCAACCATTTGAAATTGATGTCAACGGAAAATAACAGCGTTTATGTTTTCCATTGAAAAAGCTTGCGTTATAGGACAATGAAATTGCTAGGATTTGAGGAAATTAGCGACTGAAAACTGCTCGGCACTATGTCATTGCAAAATCTGCTGAAAAGACGAGGGTTCGAGATTGAATGCCAGAAAGGAGGTTATGCATCTAACCTTCCTCGTATTTAATTGGGAATATAAAGTATTCGAATTGACAAGTGCCCTGCAAGACGTAGCCAAAAACGATTTCACTCGAGATTGCAGGCATGAGGAAATGACAAAACTATCACCTGAATTTTGAACAGGACCCAAGAATTAAAGACAGCGTTATTATACGCTTTTTGAATATTCAACTTTACAAACAAATCGTTTCGTCACGCTTATCGAATCTCATTCTGGTAACATCGTCACTTGGCTTTGATCATCGATGAAGTTTCTGCGAGTGTAGGATTGATCTTAAAAGTAGATGTCGGTATTTTTGAAGAATGTGAGAGAACCTAAACTTGGATCTTTATGAAAACATTTTTACTGATACATCAACTTTACATTTATAGATAGCAGACAGAAGAAGTTATATTCAATGATAAAAAAGACTTGGACAAAGACATAATCAAGGAATGATCACAGCTGGACAATTCAGGTTATAATGTTTCCATCTTACATGTACCTGTATTTTTATATCTGACAAAAACTTTCATCTTAACTGAATTAAATCTGTCATTGGTAATTGCAATGCCTATAACTAATAAGCAGTGAAAAATATGAGACATGTACATTTCTTACACAACTTGCTATATGTGTATATACTGTATATACAATTCAAACAAGTATAAAAAAGTTAAAGTACTGAATTTGTTTTGTATGTTATTTTTTTGTTGTTTTTTTTAATTCAGATATTATTGTTGGACTCCCGAGCCCGATACAATTGAATAACGAGTTTTATTGATGGATGGTTTCTATGGGGATATTGAATTGTCATGTAACAATTATAAATAAAACTCAGATGACGAAAGGTATTAGCGAACTACACAGAGGTGAAACTCAACGCCCCTAGTACATGTACCAAAACAAAGGGGAAAAATTAAATTCACAAATCACTCTTGTAGTTATTTGATCAGTATTTTCATTAGATTTAGATTTCAAAATATTGCGCTTGGTTCCTTCAAAGGTGATTTCTTCAAATATTTACCGCATGCAATTACTGTACTATAGTACAGCTATTACGTTAACTGTGGAAAAACCAGTTCTAATCGGTTAAATTATAAGCGACTATTAATTAAAACAGTATTGAAAATCCAAACTGTGGAGATTTAAAATGTTCGGTGCAAATTGACAGTTTTACGAATGACGCTGTCGGAAATCGTTCAAGGCGATTCGCTGTGGATGTCTTTGAATCTATCAACACAGCGTTTCTCAAAGTGTGGTCCGCGGACCCCTAAGGGTTCTCACGAAATCTTTTTACACATGACTTGGGTTGACTTATATTCATCTACTTTAGCCACTAATGCGATTTGCCAAAGTGTTAAACATTTTGTTTTGAAAAACAATCTTTTATAAAAATGTTTATGCTAACATTTAATGCATTTGAGTAATTATTATTATTATCATACGGTAAATAACAAAATGGCAATAAGCAAATGGTGACTGGTATCCTGTAATGAATGAAACTTTTGAAAGTGAAAAGGGGTTCAGAATCAAAAATATTTCAGAAACGATGCCGGTATATCAATAACTTCTGCTCAGTACAGGTATACCAACAGACTTCTACTTCGCCTGGTAGAGCAATCATGCTATGGACAATGACTGATTGATTTTATATGAAAATGTTTAAGGAACTAGGCTTATGCACGACCACCCCACAACCTTCACACAGTGCAGCAATATGCTTATACTGTACATAAATCAATTTTGAAACATTGTTTGCAAACTAGTCTTTAACAAGGCGTGAGGATATTCTTACTGTCAAGACGGCTTCATCGGATTTTCTTATTAAGTTAATGTCATTTAATAGGTATGAATAACTTATCGTACATGTACAGAATGAAGACGCATATCGGCTGGCTATATTAATTACTGTATTTCAGCAATAACACGCAAAACATGTGAATGCGATTTGAAGTATGAATGATAGTTAAATTTCCACCAATTAAACTATAATAAACATGCAGGTCATAATGGATTTGACAACCTCAATAAATGAAACAAAATTATATCATTTATCATGTTTCAAAGTTTGGTATGCGCATGCAAATGAAAAGGGTTTCAAGCCCAGTCTCATACTCTCCACGATTTATTGGCCAGGTGAAGACAACACCACCTACGGCACATGCAAGGATGTCGTTTTCGGCCATTTAAAAGTATGTCCAAATAACAGATTGTTTTGTACATATACAGTAAATAAACCAATTAAAACCATTTTTAAAGAAAATTGCATTGTGAATGTAGAATTTGTTATGGTAAAGTGGCAATTGATCTAAAATGGATGTAGTTTCGTAAGAAAATTATGGCATCATCGGAACAATTGTTGCTACCCGGGGAGGGCTGCTCCTCAAGGCAGGCAGCAAGCATGAAGGGGCTGACAGGAGCCAACAGGTGGCGCTGAGTCACAGGGTACAAAGTGGCCTGCAAGGGCACGTCTCCCGAGCATCCCAAGCTGGTACCCAAACCAGCACGATCAGATGTTTTCCTTATCAACCCAAGTAGCAGTTTTGAAGGTTTCCCTTTCACACCGTCAACTAATGACGATAAGAAGAAAACAAAAAACAAGCTTACTCGCCTCCTTCGTTAGCGCATTCCTATCCCACGTGTGATTCATTATTAATCGATCGGGAGGTACAGGGTAGCCCGAAAGTGCCCCAAACGCCTATAATTAGAGCGTGCCTCACGACTCGGGACGGCTTTTTTGAAATCGCCTTGGACGCTGGCTACTCTTGGCCAATACCAAACCAGATTAATAATTATCCGGTGGATCCACCCATCGTGATCTAATCCCCGCACGCAAATCCGCGCTTCCGATTACAAGGTCAGCGCCTGCATGACCTCGTACGATTCTGCGCCCGTCTATCTCCGCTCGCATTACTTTTTAATAATTAATAGAAATGCTCCGACCATAAAAATGACAGTACATGGTCAACCGCTTTCATCGTGCCACATAATTGCTCTACCTTTTTTCCCCACCTGGCCGTGCTTCTCTATATCAACAATTCTCATTAACCGTTTCGTGCCCCTTAACCGCTTTCTCCGCGCGAGCAAACGATGCATGACTAAGGGCTATTTATGAGCCGCCCTTTTAACGTCGAGCGCCATAAGAAAGGTAATCGTTGCGTAAGCGCATGCTGATCGCGTTCCTTACGTCCCGAGGGCGCTGCATCACTTTCGATTACTTAGCAGCTGCCCGCTTATGACGTCACGCATCGAGCTATGCAAAACATGATGTCACCATGCAAGCTGATCGTGCGTGGCTGTTTTCGATACTACTGTATAGCAGACAGAAATGAGAAATCAAATACATCTGTGAAATATAGTTTTAAGAAATGCATCGGATTCCTTCAAAGAACGCTTATTGTAGACGCTTGCCACTCGGCGTACACTAGCGCCACCAAGCGGGATAAGAATGCGGCATGATTTTTAAATGAGGGCGCACACAAAAAAAGCTTAGCCGAGCCAGGCTGATCTTACAAGAAGCGTTTATAAGCTTTCAAGAATGTCAAACATTCTTTTTTGGAAATCCGAAAGCTGGAAACAAGAAGCTGAAAACAAGCACGAAAGAAGCACGTCGACAGACTCGACACTAAGCATTCTTTGTGCTCGCACCCTTTTAAGTACAATTGTACAAGTAAACACTTGTCACTTATGACATAAATCATATCACGTACAATTTGCATGGCTGTTTTGACTGTTTCAGTAGGCTCTTGCCCAGTAGGTTATTGCACCTAATTTTATTAAAGGTTTTTTTGACCGTTGAAGTCATTAAGTTTCTTCCAAACCATTTCAATGATAACTACTATACTTTTTTAAATTTTCAAAGATTATAGCTGCCAATATGGATTTAAGAATAGAACTACTGTAGATGACAAAATTTAAATTTCATTGTGTACTTTTTGCAAGAAGACTATCCCCCGAGAGTGTATATACATGTGCATGCATGTACTAAATTCCGAAGAGCACAATCAATTATTAAATTCTATTTTAATAAGCGAAAGTATACATGTATACTTCGAGTTGACCAAGCAATGGTTGATGCAACTCATCATGTCAGCAAATTAGATCTGTGAAGCCTAATTGGTCATTTAACATAATGTAAGTCATCTTGCAAAGATTAGGCACAAGTTTAGTTCGTCATCAGTCGCAACTTGGACGGGACTTCGTCAATAAAGTGATCAAGAGTCGTGATTATGTCTTTTAATTAGTCATTTATTAACGCCAAACAACTGAGGGCGTATTGAAACCAGTATTTTAATGGCTCGGTATCTCATCGAATAAGCTATAAAACCGAAAAACCCTTTATGCCAGATTAGCTAAAGTACAGGATAATTGGTGGTCAAGTACATAAAGAAACTTACACAAAAACTCTCAACGGTCTTAAAGAGAAGTTTGGAAAAAACTAGAAAACCTGTCACATTAGACACCTTTAAAATGTAGGCAACTGCATGTCTACTGCGATGTCCACAAATAAACATCCTTTAAAAATTGGACAGTGATGGGATCATGTATATGTGTCCCATTTATATGGAGTTTGTAACCATACATGTCTGTCCCGCTATCCTGAGTTGAATCTGAAAAAAGCATGCATGTAACAATATACTATAGTACATGTACAACAGCTTTTCGACCCGCAGGCGCACACATTATTCTTAGATATTTATCGTAATATTTACTCTACCCTAAACCCTGACACCTGTCCATACATTGGGTACATGTATATTCTTTGGCGAACATGTATGCGCTATATGCAGGCGAGGATCGAAATCCTGCATTATTAAAATAACCTCATTCCGCCATGCCAATATTTTAGTCAAACTTGCAAAAATTAACGAAACCAACATGTTTATGTCACTCGCAAAATTCGAACCTGTCTATATTGGACTGTTAGGAACGGGGCTATATATGCCAGATAAAGATGCGTTTTATTTGAAAAGCGATAACATTTTTGGCAATGTTGATAAACATGCAGGAATTAAACTGAAACGGTTGCTTATTTCTGCGTGACATTGAAATTCTTGGTACCTATGAATATGAATTTGGTTTTAAATATTAAGTAAAAAATAATCTCATTTCTGGAAGGAATATTACAGAAAATATATTTCAGCGAAGTAACATGACATTCTCATGCGATAATCGATATTTGCATTACCTTTCAATACTGACAACATTAGACAACTTATAACGAAATCACATCCAATGAAGTTAGGTGTTATTTTGCGTATATATTACATTAGATCACATTATTTTGTGGAGAAAATCTGATGATGTCAAGTCGCGAGATTTTTCTTTTTTTCACTACAAATGTTTTCTTAATTGCCCTCAGAACGTAATATGTATAAAAGGAAACATTGGTATAGTGAAAAAGAGAAAAATCTAGCATCAAAATAAATCATATATACGAATCCTACCACTTGAAAAGAATGCATAGAATACTGTCCAGTTGTCAACATTTAACAATTTTAAATGATGTCGGTTCATGTCCAGTACGTTTGGCTCGGTGGCAAATACAATTTTAGAGGTTCAGTTTTAGATAATTCCATTCCTTGTCATTGATAAGCGAAACTCAAGAATTGACATTCACATCTCATCGCGTCGTATTATTCTCAACGCGCTCATTATTTACCCATTCCGTGCTCATTTCATTCACCAAACGTACGCTCAATAAAACCAAAATAAACAGAATTTCAATTAATTTAACTTTAGGCTAAGCAGCCGGATTATAAAAACAAACAAATGTACATTCACCCACGTATAGCGGCCTACACTTTTTTCGGATGCCCGCACCCCCTCGCGGCCGCGAAAAAACGCAAAGTTTGACAAATGATGGACTTACGGTTTCTGTCATCCTCCATGCTTCGCGAACAAAGTTTTTCTGTAAATCAGCTGAACGATTGCTTCATCTGCGAGGAATCACTTTTAACCAGAGATTAAACCCGCGCTAGCAAACTCCGCGTATACCGCAGGTGGCAATGATTAAGGAAATGCTATTTGAATTCGTAATGATAGGGAAAGTAGTTTGAAAAAAAGCCGAAGAAACCTCCATGGCCCAGACCTTGACAAACTCATGTTGTTAAGACTATCAAATTGATTCACGGTGAAAATCGGCGGATGTGCTCCACGTATCAAATGCGGCCGAAATTAAAAGAACGACGTTGATTTAATACCGTTGGCGAAAAATAGAGCTAACGTGATGTTTTTTTTTTCAAAACTGTATATAGAGGATCGCCTTTGCTCAAAAAACGTGAACACCTTCATGGCCTAAATTTGGTTCGTGTGATGAATATCATTTGCGTGCATATCAAGGAGGTCTAGCGGCTGGCTACCGAAAAGTGTATTCGTTCGACAATTAGTGTAATTAGTTGGCATTTGTAAACTGAATTTGGGGACAACATCTATATTGCCTCCTGCAAGGTAGCATCCGCTAAATTTTGAAATGATAATTTATAGGGTCTCCTGTAACTTTCACAAGCAGACGATGCGTGCTGGCTCTGCCTAGATCAGACATGTTGAGGTATACTTCATAATTTTACTGTGGCAAAATTACGATTACCTTCGCTATAGATAAATTGGACGTGCAGGCGCATTATTCCTTTATTTAATTATTTATTTAGAAATAAACGAGAAAATTTATTCAATTTTTGATTTGAAGCGGCAAAACAGCATCAAAATATCTACTTTCGGATAAAAATCTATTCATGAGTAAGTGATAGTATCTAATGGGACATATTCTTAGTTTTTAGAACGATAAGAGCATGATTCTCAGATTTATGAACCCCACAACACGCCCACAATGTAAATCGAGCCACATTAGCCACGCCCACGAGCTGCGTGACGTCAAGTGCAAGTTATCTATAGACACCTAGTGGTTATTCGTAAAAAGCGTTTTTGGCTTAAAATATTTTCGATATTATGTTTATATCGATAACGAAGGAAATTTTACCAGATTTTAAAATAAATTATCACGCGTTAATTTCGAATTAAAATAATTTCTATACGTTGTATGTATCACGATGCATTCTCGCTATAGATGATACTTTTTCAATTGTTTCAGATTGGTCAGCTTTTAATAAGATCTAGTGTGGAATCCGGTTAATTCGACCTTGGATAATGAGGAATCCACTGAAATCCCCTAATCATTGATACATTAGGGTATTCAGACAAAAGGTTTACGAATTGTACTTCGACAGTCATGATGTCACGTGTATCAAATTGACGCGCTTTATTGGTTTAAAAATGTCTTCAGTAATATAGCTGTTTTTAAATCAGTTAATGCAATCCTTTTGCACATGTGACTTCACAACTGCCAAAGTAAAATTCGTCAAGCTTCGATCTCTCTGAGTTACGCGCTATGCATGTTTCACAAATAGTTATTGGGTAAGACGTAATCAGCATACGCAATTGCAAATTCAGCATGATTAATTTGTTTAAAATAAAAGTATTTAATGAGAACTGATCCGAGCTACATGTAGTATACGATTCATTTTTATTGGTGTCTGCACCCCTTTTTCGCAAGTCGTTTTTCTCTAACGTTTGTGTTGACTTTACAATCACGCCTATATGTAAGGCCGCCCAGCCACACTCACGCTACGTTACGACCCTGTCTTACACTATACATGCATTCGCAGAATCATCCGAACACATAATCGCTTTCATTGAAAATCCCTTATGCCTACACGTGTGATTTAGTACGCACATATAGCACATCATAATTATTAATATCATTACCTCGCGAAAACTCAAATCTATAGGGGCTGACCGCTTTTAGCTCATGCAACCTTCCCCCTCCCAAAAAAATTGCAATTTCAACTCCTCGATATTCGCGTGCCCAAAGACCTATAGAAATTCTGTATTTTGACTATAAAACTATTACATAATAGAGTTGGGTTACTGACCCGAAACAATATGACGTGCACAATTTTTCCTCGCTTTTTTTGCAACAAACTCGTTTTGCCAAAAAGTTACGCTAATTACAGCATTAGTAAATAATTGCCACTCGTGCGGTACGTTTCGTAGCCCTCCGAATCTATGAAATCGTACCATGGATGCGGACATGGTGTGTTAAAAGTTACATGCAACACATTTTCAAAACGTTTCCTACTCAAATACATAAATGACAATGCTTTTGAAATAATATATTTGCCTAATTTTCTTTCCAAAAATAAATAATTTCAAAGCGATGCCAAAAAGTTAAACTCCGTATCCTACATGTAGCCTACTGTATGTGCCTACTGTATATTAAACATATACTGTAATTGCAATTGCAAAGCGAATTAACCAAACATGCATATTATACATTTTACTGTAAATAATTTTGGTTAATGAGGCGTGACCAAGTGGTTCACCTCAAGAAACGGAAAACCGTAATGATTCCTCAAAAAACACTTGTTTGAATTTAGTTAGAAGCTTCTATAAAAATCCTGTTTCGCATTTCTCAAAATTCTTTCATTCTTTCAAAGCTGTTTGTACGTATTTATAAAAGCACGTGAATATTCAGTACAACAATTGCTCATTTTCCCTATTATAGTTAGTCATATTCGCAGTATTTTCCCTTTACAAAGTCATGAATAATGTCCCTGCATTAAAAACCCTGTCATTTATTGTCACGGCAAACACCTGGTATGTTATACGCTCATATGTTTTCAAAGCCATACTCTTTCTCCGATAAAAAATTGCTTTAAATACATACGATATGACACATAATGACGTCATTTTTAATGAACTAAAATTTTCCTATATATGATAATTGATTTGTTAATAACTCATGTTATGCCGCTTATGAAATAAATACATTTCAGTTGCATTGTAATAATTTTGTTGACAAGTCCTCATGCAAAAAACAATTTCGAACTGCTCGAAAACTGCTTACAAAAGTCATGCCACTATGCATGGTATTTGGAAACCACGTGTCCAAATTGCTAATTTACAGAAGCAAATTAAGCAGCATTGACACCTATTACTGTATATGTATTGGAAAGGAACGTTTCCTCGAGATTGAGGTCTCCTTTAATTGCTATTGTAAACAACATCGGAAATGCATTTTGTTTTCATTTTTTTATCCGAATTTCCCAATAACGGAACAGGTACAGACCTAGATAACGTATATACCTATATATAGCCTTGCATTTATTTAGCGATTAAAGGCGCTCCTCCACCAAGAGCGTGGCGAGCGAAGCGAAAGTAGGTTCCAAACTTCGCATTCTTTTTGATCGCCAAACAATGGCTTTGCACGTGAAGTTGTTCGAAAACCGAGAGCGTGAAGAGCACCAAGCGCGTCACGCGCGTGGTGCTCTTGGTGGAGGAGGGCCTTAAATTAAGACGCTATAGAGCAATTTCAATTGTTATCGCTCGTTGAAACGAGCCTTAATCTCCGTTATTACACTTAACGGAGGTCTGCGCAACCGACCGTTTCAATTCCTTTACATAATTTTATTTTCAAAATTTGAGATTCATTTACATGAGATACTCGTTCCCCTCGAAATCCTTGATTAAAATGCATTTTTGAGTGAAAAAAAAAATGCAACGTGTATGAACCTTGTCTGAAGGGAGTTCCTGATTTTGGAGGTTCCTCACTTCCTCCCAACGCCTTAATTAGTGCCGTATCTAGAGATGATTGCAAGGTGCTCAGACACCGTCTTGATGTTTTATTGTTGTTTAATGAGAATGTTCATTTCGTTTTTAAAACAACGGCAAAATTGAGCACGAAGAAACAATGACGAGTGACCTACAGTGTGCGTGGGAAATCCTCTCATAAATCGCATATCAAATGAAATTTATTCATAACGCCGCTTCTGACTCATTTCATCATATGTCAACTTTAGTAATGGGGCTGTAAATAAAATAATAAATGTAGAAAAAAAACGCATTTATTAGGTTATGTTTTTAAATTCTGCTCTATTTTTGAATATTGCTATAATGCTATTAAAAATCACAAAGCCGTCTCCATTTCAAAAGAGTTTATGTATTATACAGTATGTTAGCCTAGCGTCTCTATGGAATTAAAAAAAAAAAAGAATCAAGCAAGAATAAGAACACATGTAAGTTTTCTAAAGATATTTAATTATTTTGCTTTCATTACTTGTAAATGGTAGGTGTATAATTTGAAATCCACTTTTACATACTACGAAAATACGGTTAACAACTCGTCTCTCTTAGCCCCCATGAGAATACTGTATACAGAGAAAATATTTTTGCATTTTATTCATCCAAAACCATCCATATTGATTTTATTAAAAGAATTAAAGTGAAAAAATACAAACAATAAGGAAAATAATTTTACGAATAAAAAGCAGGTACTTTTCATATGGACGATCCCCGGGTGCAACTTTGGGGCCATTCAAAAAGGACGTCCTCATGTAGGAGGAAAGGAAGGGGGGTTAGGTTGAGTCACAGACACAATGTGGACAAGGGGAGGGAGGGGGTATGACCAACTCGGACGTCCGAAGCGGGGGGGGGGTCCTGATTGAC